>CAMOHE010047857.1:132390-148793 GCA_946598075.1 Artocarpus hirsutus
TTCTCCTTCCTGATATTTGTCATGGGTTTACTTTAGGCGTGCCAAATAAACTCATTTCTTAAATTGTTAGCAAGATATACCTTAAGCATTTATATAACAGGACAAATACCATAAGATAACTAACAAATTGAAGTTTCTCACTCTATATACATAATTCAAGTATCACAGCAAAAACCACGTTTTATCCTGTTTCTTAAAAAATTCTTTTATAAAATGTGCAAACAATTCAACTTCTAACACGGGTGTGGAATCTTATGCCTAAGCTGTGCTTGCTTCTGGCTAGGAGGAAGAAGTCTTCTGATAAAAGGTCCGCGGTCCGCCCATTGATGTTCAAATGTTGCTTTATCCACAATGTTTATGGTGTTTGGTATTTGTATTTTTATTAGTTAATGTGGTGTTTGACACGAAAGCAAGAAACAAAAGCAAAAAATTCCGTGTGGTACATGGCAATGGCATTATATCCTTTTATTTGGCATAATATATATATATATATATATATATATATATATACATATATAATCATTTTATATCATTCCATTTGTTTATCTTGTTAGTGTAATGTTCATTATTAGCTTAGATGAATGTCTCTTTTCTTTCATTTTGTTAGTGCAATGATCATCATCATTAGCCGAGGATGAATATTGCCTTCCTATTCATCATATTATTTGTAAATAGTTTTGCCTTAAAAGAGAGAGATTCGTAATTTATGGCTCAAATTCTTTTATATCGAGTTTGGCTTTGGATAAAGCCTAGGTCGGGCAACTAGAGAATGAACCAGCATCAAACTGAACAGGCAAGTGGCAAGTGACAATGAAGAAACAAAACCAAATACTAAAACAAAAGATTTTATTTTATTTTTGTGAAAAACTTGATTAATGGTGCACGTTTTAAAGCTGTTAGATTTTATCGAAATTAATTTTTCTTGTAGATTTAATGGCTAAAAAATAAATAGTTACTAGTGAGTATTTTTTCCCGATTCTTACTAGAAAAAAATATTTGAAAAATGAAAAAATAAAAAAAAATAGATTAAAAAATAATAAAATAGAGAAATAGTCAAAGTACGTCCTTTATTTAACGTTGTGTCAAACGAGCCACTCAACCGACGGTTGGGTTTTGTTCAAGAATCCCGCCACCGTTGGAGGAATATACAGTTATCAAGTCGAGTAGCGTAAAACACCAATGCTAATGAGCCACTATTGTCAGTGTCATTGGCTAAATTGGCATGGAGTCGGTGGAACACTAACGCCAGCAACTTTTCCACACATGTGAATGGTCTAACAAATATCCAATAAATTATTTACATACTATTAAAAAATAAAAGAATCTAATAAATTAATGACCGACTTGCCTCCCAAGATATGTCAGTCAAAGTCTGTTGTGGACATCTATTGTCCCTACTTTTCTATTTTAATAGTTGTTTTTTTATTATTTATTCACTATATCATTTAAATTTTAAAATATATTATAAAAATAGAAATAATATATCAAAAAAGCTCAAAAAAATTTATAAGGTGTCAAAATTTAAATAAATAGATAGTCAACAAGATGAAAAAATAAGATAGCAGATTTATTAATGAGAGTGCTATTTTTAAATATGCAACATACATTTCAACATAGACTGTTAGCAATATAAAATTATTATTATATATCACACACATGTAGAGAGAGAGAGAGAGAGAGAGCTATATATGTGGATCAAATTGAAAAGGCGCCAATATACTGCTGTATTTTCAGTATTCAAAAAAGGGATTTTGTTCGAAGTAATTATATACCTTTTCTTCTAGCTGAAGAGCAAGCAATGCCCGGATTAAATGTATATATTATAGTTGCAAAGTTATATATACATATATATAGTTTAGTTGTGAAGTTAATATAAATATTTTTTTTGCGCAAAAGTTGCATGTAAAACCGCAACTTTTAAGGTTGCATGGCAAAACACTTGGTCTAGAAATGAAACTTTTACACCAAATATAAAGAGAGAGAGAGAGAGAAAGCAACTCTAAAATTCCTTGAATTTAAGGCTGCATCTCCCACGACACGATCCTTGCGCTTTAAACACCACGAACCATTAATTATGACAAGATCGTATATTGACCAAATTGTCATAATTAAGCACTAAGCATTAAACAACAATTTAAAAATATTTTATTTTTTAGGAAAAAAAATAAAAAATGTTATTATACAATATGCCATATATAATTAATTGTGTTCTACATTGACATAGACGACTTTAAATCGCTTTAGAGGCATATAATTTATGTGAAACCTACAATAAGATGGCACCATAAGTGGTCACGATGCATGCCTTAATTTTCATGCCTACCATCACTACCACCACACTCACGTGCGAAGGGCGTGCTGTGAGCAACATATAAACGCTTCTCCAATCCAGTCTACTTTAGAAAATAATTTAATTACTATGCTAACAAATAAGAAGTATAAATTTTTTAGAACAAAAGTGGATTCCGATATAAAGGCGGAGCTACATATAAATAAGGCAAGCTGGTCATTCAACATGAATTTTATTTTATTTTTTTATTGTGTCAAGATTTGTAATTTTCTCCTAAAAACATAAAATATACGTTTATTTTATTTTTTTTGGCTTCGTCTATGTATGTATAAGAAAAACTATAATTGGTTAACTCAAATTTATAAGCCCAAATCTCAGGCAGATCCAACAATGTGCTAATAATTTCCAGATTTGCTGCATGAATTTAGGGCGTGGAATTTAATTTGATGACCACAAAATAAGAGAGAAAAAAAGGGGTAAAAAATGGCTTTAACTTCCTTGGATGGGTCAAAAGCTGCAATCTATAGATGGATTTCTGATGCATCAAAAAAGGGGTAAAAAGGTCCAAATCAGTTGGTGCAATATATAAGGTCCGTTTGATAGTATTTTAAAAATAGGTGAAAATAATTTTGTTTAAGAAGATAAGAATTTTTTGAGAATTGTATTAAGAGTATTTTGAAATTTTTTTCTCAAAAAACATGCAAAAATATCTCTAAAATTTTAAAAACGATACCAAAATATTTACGTTCAAATTATAACTTTTCATTTTTCAAGCTGTATAGTTTCTATTTCAAGCCTTTATTTAATGGAATAAAAACCTTAAGCTGGTAAGAAAATTGATTTTTAATTAGGGTTAATAAGACAGTTGGTCCAATTACGTTTATTGAATTAAAATATGACTCTAATTTGTAAAAATTTTACAAATATCTCATAATGATATCATTAAAATTATTTATATGTAATTATATAATACAATATGTAATATCATTAAGATAATTATTATATCATTGATAATATTTTTAAGATATTTTAAATATTATGTTAAATTTTAATTTCATAACAATAGTTTGAAGGCTTATTATAATTTTTTCTTTTAATTATGAGACAACGACTACGAATCAGAGCCCACCACTAGTCAGAAAATTGATTAATTATGGATTTATTGGTTTTACGTACTGATGAAGGCCTTTGCCGTTATTGGCGTAGTTATCGTTGTATATAGCATGCAAGTTCAACTCTATCCAATATCTAATCCAAAAAGGCAAAAAAAAGTTCAGAATTCCAAAATAAAAAAATAGAGACAACTTATTTTCCATTTATTTATTTATTTTTTGAATGGAGGGATTTTCCATGTATAAATTTTCAGCTATGAATGAATTCTTTTTATCAGGTGGAAAACGAATACAATACGGAAATTACAAAAAGTCTTGAGTGCAAGTTCTAAATATTTCACAAAAGAAGCTACGAAGAAAAAAAAATCCTCCAAAAGAATATCATAAATTGAAATCCATTGTGAATAAACAATTTATTCAACGAAGTCTTTTTTTTGGGCGAAATTTCAGCGTAGTAATTTAATCACATTTAATTAATGATAAGATAATTACCATTCATATCATAAACTGCACATTAGTGCTAAAAAGTCACATCAATTTTCAATTCATTTTATGCAAAAACTAACACTGTTGTTGAAATCAGGTTAATAGGGTGTTTGGAAGGGTGATGGAAACCAGTGGTTAGAACCATTTTTACTGTAGCATATGAAAGCTTTACACTGTAGTAATTTTTTTATTGTTATTGTAGCATGTGTGAGCTTTATATTGTTTATAATTAAGTTTGTGGTGAGAACCATGATTCTTACTATTAAGTCAAACATAGGGTAAATCATTCAATGGGACAAATTTTTCAGAAGGGATACTTTGAATGCTGGGGCAATCATTCCTGATTTTGGAAAAGTAGAGACTAAAAAAAGACTTGGAAGAAGATTAAGGACCCTTTAAAGATGATTTTGTTTTGTTTTATTTTTTTAAATGGTGATTATCTTTTTTTTTGAAATAAGAATGGTAATTATCTTATCATTAATTCAATAGTAATTTTTGTGGTTGAAAAGACAATTTTATTTTACCAATAAAATAAAAATATTTTAGTCATCAAATTATCTTTTTAACTATTTAATTTACAATTAAAGTAGTTTTATATTAGACATTGTAAGTTTTTAAAATAAATAGTCATAAATTAAACTGCTAAAATTTTGACCCAATAGCTAACAAACCTTGTTTTAACGGGCAAACAAAATTGTCTTTCTTCCCGGTAAGAATTCCCTGATTAAACATTGGGAAAACTTTACTAAAAAAGAAAAAAGAAAACTATTATCCACGTATGCATGATCTAATCAAAAGAAAGAAACTCAAAAAGTCCAAAGAGAATGTGAGGTCACGTAGGTGAGGATGAATATTCACAAAAAAATAAATTAAATTTTAATAAATAAACAAATATAAATAATAATAATAAAAAAATCATAATATAGGAAAACTCAAAAAATATTCTTGTAACAGTTAAAAGGCATTCCCCTTGTGTCGATGCCGCTTAATTCTCGGCAATGTCCCTCTCCGACGCCCGAGATTGAACCTGCGCGACTAAGCCACGCTCTCCTTTTTGCTTCTCCAAATCTCCAATCCCGATTTCCCTTCTTCGCCTTCTCTGTTCTGATCTTCTCGATTTCCTCACCAATGGCTGCTCTCAAGCTCCCTCACGTAGCTCCCATGGAGAGATATGGCTTTCTTGAGCACGCGAACGATCAGGTATTCAGTTTTTCTTTTTTCTTTTTAATTTTTTTGTTTTATATTTTTTCTGCGTCGATTTTGATCGTTTGGATTTTGATTATCGACGAGCTTTTCTTGATTATAGGCTTGAATTTGCTCCTTCGTAATCGTAATTCGTCGATTAATCTTTCGTTCGTCTGTTTGCGATCGATCCGTTCGGCTCGTGATTTTTAAAGTTTTGATGGAAATTCTGTTCAATTTGAGTGGTTTAAGTGGTTAGTTCTCTGAGAAATTTCGTGTTGGATCTTTGATGCTGTTGCAGGCGTGGAGTTATTGAAGATAAAGGAATTGGATTGTTGTCGTTTGCTGGTTTCTGGTTTATTCTCGTCTGTTTTGTGAATGATCCGAGATTTTGTTTCATCAGCTGGGATTGGATTGTACAGGCAAAACCGAGCTTATAGATAGAGTATTTTTAAAAAAAAAAATTTCTGTGTGAAATTTTTTTTTTTTTTTTTGATGAGATTGGTGAAAAGAATCATATCAGAAAGGAACCAATTCTAGGACTTGGGCGATGATTTGCAAGGTTTGTTGATTTGACTTTTAAGTTCTTCTTCTTCTTTTTTTTAATGTAATTTTTTTCGTTTTAATTTTAATTTCTCTGTGAGAAGCAGCTGGTTCGATGAGTATTTGGTAAAGGAATTTAAGAGGAATTTTGGGTACAGTCTCTTTACAGGGAGATCTTATTTCATGCATGCTCTTGATTTGTGAGTCTAAGGGGTTATTTAGCGGCTCCGTTGCTGAGAACTGTCCTTCATGGCGCTAAATAGGTCAGAAAAATTAATTGATTCCATGACCTACGAGGTTCCCGGTCCATCGGGTGTTTGGATCGGGCAAGATTCAACCTCGATTGTTTCAACTGTGGTAAAGAAAGTACATAACAACGTCTCTGTACAGACTGGTGAGGAATTTTCCGAGGAATTTCTTCAAGATCGTCTTCCGGTGAGGAGAGTTACTGCAGTAGCTGATACAATTCAAGACCGGAAAAAGAAGGTTGGATTTAATGGTAATCAGAACTCTCAACTGGCTTATGAGGACCTTAATCGGATCCTGGGGTTGAGGAGAATGAATTCAGAGTGCGCTTCTGAGACATCTGAATTTGCCTCTGCAAAAGAATCTCCTAAAGAGGTTGATGTTGAACCTTATGTTGATAACCTTAGCAGAAGCAACAAGGAGAATGGTGATAACGGGCATGGATTAAGAAAAGCTTTTAGTGACCTGAATTATGACCGGGCTGGTGGGACCAATGTTTCTCCCAGTTACAAATCTGAGTCCCCTCATTCCAGCAACATTAACGGCACAACAGTATCGGATGGCTCACAATCCGGGAAGGTAAAATTTCTCTGCAGTTTTGGCGGAAAAATTTTGCCGAGGCCTAGTGACGGGAGACTGAGATATGTTGGTGGAGAGACACGTATTGTCTCCATCAGGAAACAGATATCATGGGATGAGCTTGTCAAGAGAACTTCTAGCATTTGCAACCAACCACATTCCATAAAGTACCAACTTCCAGGTGAGGATCTTGACGCTCTTATTTCAGTATCTTCTGATGAGGATCTTCAAAATATGATAGAGGAATACCATGGGATTGAAAGGCATGATGGCTCTCAGAGACTGCGGATCTTTTTAATTCCCTTGGGTGAATCTGAAAATACATCTCTTGAGGCAAGCGGGAAACAGCAAAACAATCATGACTACCAATATGTTGCTGCTGTGAATGGGATGGTAGACCCTAGTCCTAGGACAGGAGGGCTGAATTTAGTCGGTGAATCAAGTCAAGTGGGAGCTAAGACTTCCCAAGTTCCTATGGAGATCAGCAGTGGTTCCAATGCCTTGAATCCTAATATAAATGTATCTCCAACTCAATCTCCTCCATTTTCTCCAGTTCCATGTCCTCAAGGAGACTCCAAGAGTGTTCAGAGAAAATCCTATGGTAATAGCTCACATAGAGGTAGTAATGAGAGCGACTGCTCTTTTGTGACTACTCAATTACCACCTCAGAACTCCAGCACTAATATTGGTAGCATAAATCCTTCACTAGAGGCAATAAATTTGATGAATTATAACCAGCCTGGTTTTGTGCAGTCAGAGCAGCTGCATGGAGGACCGTCTCACGACCACAGTCCGAGCAAAGAGTTTATAAGTCCTCCAGCTGTTATTCAAAATGATCGTGAGCTTGATGGATTCTCCCACGATGGACAAGTGCATAAGGAAAGGGTATTTCATTCTGAAAGGCCATGCGCTCGCCTAGAGGATCCCGTAGATGTATTGTCAGACTACGGTGATTCTCATCAGGGAATGCCACATGCATTCTCTGATTCGAAACTGCAAGAGAGTGGGAGGAAGTCTGCATACTGTTTGCAAGAAGGGGCAAGCCCTTCATCTCCCTTGTCCTATGCGAAGGCTCAATTGTCTTTGCTGTTGAACTCAGGTACCCTACAAGAAATGACTCCCCAATTGCATGGCAACGTCAATGTTGTCAATCCTCAAATGCAGGCTAACTTACTGGAGGATGATTCCGTTGGATTGCAAAGTAGAAATTTGCCAAATTCTTCTATGTCTTTAGAATCAATGGGCTGGAATGAACCTACTCTAAAAGGGACTGGTGACATTCATAACAATGTCCGAAAAGCTACAGATAACCTTGGTAAATCTAATTCTACATTACCGAGTCAGTCTGTGGAAGATTTTTTGAATTTGGGAATGATTAAGGGGCGTGATGAGAAGAATCCTTTCTTGGATGAAGATGCCAAGGTTTTTGGAGGAAGTTCAGCTGCAGCTGGAAAGGAAAGCAAGAACAATTTGGATAATCTTAACCCAAATCAAAGCCCAATTTTTGCTATTGGCTCTCAGGAGAGGCTTCCCACATCCTCGGGCATTGATTTATTGCCTTTGGTAGATGGCTTGATGGAGCAACCCAAAAACCACCTCTCTGAACTTCTTACAATGAGCCAAAAAATTGCTACTGATCAGGATTGTGCTATGAATGGGAACATGAAGGATCAAGGAACCAATGTTTTGGGGGCCATTGATTCTGAAGTTTCAAGCCTATTTCCAACTGTGAGACAGCAGCACCGTGATATAAACCCGATGGGTGATCTTTTATCTGGATTGTCAAGTGATGCAGCACTCCTTGAATCTACACTGTTCCATCCTGTCCCTAGTAATGTAATTTCTGAACCCATGCTGATAAGCTCTGCAAATTTGTACAAATTATCACAAAACAGTGATCCTGCCATAACCTCCAATTTGCAAAAGAGTGACCAGGTGGCGCAGAATCCAAGCCCAGATGGTGCAGTTAAGCAAGAGGTTTCCCTCCTTGATATGGACTTTGTAAGCTACCCCAATCAGAATTTTGAAAAGATTGACTTTGAAGTTTCTACTGATTTGAAGTCTAACATGGAAGACATGACATTGGTGCAAACAAATCTCCCAAGTAACAATAACAATCCATCGGTACCAGTAACAGAATATGTTATGGATGAAACCAACGGTGACGCTATATCCCCTGCTGCAACGGAGGTAGATAGCATTGTTCCAGAGTCTGATTCTGAGGTAAAGTTTGAACTCATTTGGAGTTACATTTTAAAAAACCAAAAATAATAAAGAGAAATATATTTATGATTTCTTCTAGGTGTGATTTTTTCCCTTTTCCTGTAGGATGGTAAAACTGGCGGAGATAAGAATGAATTATTTAGTGATGCAATGATGGCTGAAATGGAAGCCAGCATCTATGGCTTACAGGTTTTTCACTGCTTTCTTACTTTTCGACTTGACTGTATATACTGGCCTTCCTGTTTACGTCACAATATCTTGTATATCGTGTATGCAATATAATGTACTGTTATAAAAAATGCTATATACTTTCTGTCCGGAGCCTTTGTCAATCAGTTGACATGCATTCACGAATTATGCTTTGTCTCAAGTGATTTATTGGTCTTGCTGCTGATCGTTGAATAGTTCTCCTGCACTAATCAGGGTGCACAATTTTGCATTTGACTTACTTTTGTTAACTTCTAGGTTGTCACATGATTGTTATGTTAGTTTTGTTTTATTCTTTTGTTTCATGGTTATCTTACTCCTATAGTAAGAATATTTGATTCGTTGACCTTTCTCATATCTCCTTATTTTTTGTGGAATGGAAAAACGAGAAAAAGTGCTTATTGCTCCTCCTTTAGACTCTAATAATGTTAAGTTGAGGCATATGATTTTTCTTATCCTCTAGTTTCATAAGAACTAGTCTTGGCATAAAGCTTTTGATACAACTCGATGTTTTTATGAACTCATACAATTGGTTAACACGGTGTAATCTGTTACTAGTGAGAGAAAGGAGTACGTATATTATCTTCTCTTTTATGAGTTGTTGGCGGAGACTAAAGAATACATCTGAAGCTAAATTTCATTCTAGCTAATACATCATAGAATATAAAGAACTGAGAATTATACTTGTACTGTTTGGTAGGCAGTTTCTTATATCATCCAGGTTTTCCGTTAGGAAAGCAACTTCCAAACTCAAATGAGGCAAACTGTTTACACCAAAAAATTCTCCAAACTTGTGGTTTTATATGCAGCTGAAACATAGAACTTTTATGTCCAGATTATAAGGAATGCTGATCTTGAAGAATTACGAGAGTTGGGTTCCGGTACATATGGTACTGTTTATCATGGAAAATGGAGGGGATCAGATGTTGCTATAAAGAGAATTAAGAAGAGCTGTTTTTCTGGGAAATCTTCTGAGCAAGAACGATTGGTGGGTCTCTTTAATAATTTCCTCTTGGTGCATTTTTAGTCTTCTTTTATGCTTCCCTTTTTTATCTCCCCACACTGCCTCTCCCAAAATGATTATAAATTGTTTTAGAATTTCTACTTCATTGGTTGTCTTTGAGATTTTAGGAACTGCTTCAGACATTAGTTGTAAGGTATATATTCAACAACATGTCCGCCAAAAAATGATGTTGCTTTTATCAGGAATATAAGAAGTATTGCTACAGTGCATATACTTGACGAAAACAGAAATTCATAAAATCTTCCTTGGGAATTTTAAGATTTCTTTTATTTTATTTTTTTAAACAAATTTTTATACTAATTGTCCACATATTTGGAGCTGAAACTTTTTTGTTATTTGCTATATCAGACCAAAGACTTCTGGAGAGAGGCGCAGATTCTCTCAAACCTTCATCATCCAAATGTGGTTGCATTTTACGGGGTAGTGCCAGATGGAACTGGAGGAACGTTGGCAACTGTAACTGAATATATGGTGAATGGATCACTTAGGCATGTGCTACTTAAGAAGGACAGGTAATTGATCACCTCCGTTTCTTTTTACTTATCTGATTCCTACTGTTATTAATACGTTTCTTGGAACATGGAGCAGATCACTTGATCGTCGTAGAAAGCTTATAATTGCCATGGATGCAGCTTTTGGCATGGAATACTTGCACTCAAAGAATATTGTCCATTTTGATTTAAAATGTGATAATTTGTTAGTCAACTTAAGGGATCCACAACGACCTATATGCAAGGTAAGTGGTTCAGAATATTTACACGTTCAAAGATATAGGTCTAAGGCTACTTCATGTTTACGTATTGTGTTCTGAAGGCTTGAAAAGGCATAGGAGAACAAATGATAACTGTAATGAGAAAAAAGATGGTATACTCTAGCTAAATTCTTGCAGTGTCCCAATGATACACTGGCATAAAAATTTGATTAAATGGGTAGTTTATCCATTTTTCTATCATATGGTGGCTGTGAACCATATCTTGATGCACCGAGGCTTTCTAGATATTGTTGGTTTCCCAGTTCCAAGGCTTACTGGTTATACATATTGATAACTTAGCTTCTATTCTGTAGGTTGGAGATTTCGGATTATCAAGAATCAAACGCAATACTCTGGTATCTGGTGGAGTGCGAGGAACCCTTCCATGGATGGCACCGGAACTTTTGAATGGTAGCAGCAGCCGGGTTTCTGAGAAGGTTGGTAGGACTTTGCTACTATTTTAAGAGAAACAAATGAATTTTTAAGTAGAGCAATCAACACAATGGTTTCAATTTTGATAGGTTGATGTTTTCTCATTTGGCATTTCGATGTGGGAGATATTGACCGGTGAAGAACCTTATGCAAATATGCATTGTGGTGCAATCATTGGTAAGTTGTTAATCTTTGTCCTAACTATTCTATCCAGATCATAGAATTAGCTCTCGAGTTTTTTGTTTCCTTTGGTTTCGCATGGTTAGTTCGCCCTTTTCACGTGAGACCTGTGTGCAAAATAAGTACCGATACTTCCTTTTTCAATTACAATTTCCTCTGATTTTTTTTTCCTTCTTATGTTGTGACCTGCACTGAAGGCGGCATCCTGATGAACACTCTCCGGCCGCCTATTCCTGAACGTTGTGATCCTGATTGGAGGAAGTTGATGGAAGAGTGCTGGTCGCCGGAACCCGAAAACCGGCCATCATTTACCGAGATTACTAACAGGTTGCGGTCTATGTCTATAGCGCTTCAGGCGAAGGCACAGAACAGTCAGACGAGAGTGGTCAAAGCCTAAAATGCCCCAGTGAGTAAACAACATAAATATGTATATGCACAGCACAGGAGTTCCATGTTCATTTTACCTCGGCTCATCCGGTAAGCCTCATTGAATACTGATTGAGTTGTGGATCAGAAAATTTGTTGGGGGACCGTCCTTGCAGTTTAATGGGTCTATCGTTTCTTGGGTCTATCGTTTCTTCTCCTTCTCTAAATGTTTATAGAAGATATGTTCATTTGTTTATTCTTTGCCCCCATAAAAACATCAGATCAGAGTAGCTAGTGATGAAGAGACGATCTAAAGCCTTTTTGTTTAGTTTAGTATTACATTTTTTGTTTTTATTTTTCCCCCTTCGAGAAACGCGTCCATATTTATGTATATATACGCGGAAAAGCATGAGTATTATTATGTTGGTTTATCGGCTCCCTATTTCTGTTGTAAATAGGTAAATTACTGGATTGGTCCTAGCTTTTTTATAAAAGTGAGATTTTAGTTTTTATTTTTTTTTAATTTTTTTAATTGTTAAGAGATCATTTTTAATGGTTGGCGTTAAATTCAGCCGCACATGAGGGGGCATGTGACTGCTTTAATAGGGTTATTTTAATAAAATAACTAATATGTTTGAAAAATTAAAATTGAAACATAAATAACTAAAAAAGAAAAAAAATCAGAAGTCTCATAAACTAAAATAAGAGAAAAATATCTCTGCTCCAGTTCCACTGATCAATCTCCTCCTCTTCTCTGGCATCCCCTCCCTAATCTCTCTCTCCTCTCCCCCGAGTCATCTCTCTGTCCGCCATCGGCTCTATTTGACAAGATTGTCCTCTTCACGCCAACCTTACACCGCTGTTGTAGTGAGCTTCGTCAATTTTCCTGTTTTTTGTGGTTATTTTGTGATATGTGGAGAGACGACGGTGCCTGGATGTTCTCTGTTGTTGGAGGATCAACAAGGCCGTGATCTTTCGACTGTGGGTCGCGATCTTTTGCGGGTGGGTCGCTATGTTTTGCGATAGGCTCGTGACGGGGGTTGCAGCAAAGGTGGTGGGATGTGGGTTGGGGTTGACGTGGAGAGGAAGCTCAACGGCGGTTAGGTGGCGGGTGGTGGGACGGTCTAAATGGAATCTTTTTGCGGTAGGAATGAAGCACGAAGGGAGAAGGGTCGATGGGGCTAGGGGGCTCCGAGAAGGGCGACGGGGTGTGGTGTTGATGTCGTTGGTTGGGGTTGGGCGGTTGGGTACAGAGTCAAGGGTTGCCGTCGAGAAGAGGGGGTGGGGGGTTTTGCGTACGTGTGGGTAACAAGGGACAAAGCCCAACGTTTTAAGTTTTTTGTTTTTTGTCGATTCTGAAATATTTTTTAGATAATATTTAAAGGAATGGCTTTTGATTTAGTGTTTTTAAATCAAATGGCTGTGATTTACTATTTATTTTTTATTGTTTCAATTACTTAAAGAGTAATTTAGTAATTTTACTTGTTAAAAGTCAAATTTAATGGTTTGACTGTTAAAATTGTCTCTTAGCAACTAAAATGAAATGTTAAGAATTTGAAAAAAAAAAATGTTAGAGCTTAAAATCTTACATTTATGAAAGGTTGTGGACTAATCCAGTAATTTACTCGTTATAAATTATGCTATTTTTTTTTAGTTATTTATTTTGTTATATCATGTATTTTATGTTTATTCGAACACTATACGTTTGGTTTTTGATTTTGTCGAATTCATATATTCATATCAGATTTAACACACAAATTTGTACCTTTTCTTGATCAATCTTCAAGTTTGACTAAAGAACTTACCCCAAATATGTTTAAATTAAAAAATAAGAGAACTTATGTGATCATGGCCTTGTGCATGTTTTGTATATTCAAATGGGCTGTTGGTTAGAACTAACGTTTTAAATTTCAGAATAGTAGTATGTGACAGTTTTATAGATAGCTTTATAATGTAATAATGTTGTGTTTTTTATTATAACTATTAAAAGTTCTACATTGTGGTGAATTAGATTAGTTAGTTCTCATTCACATTCTAAACACATGGAAAATAAACAAAGTTTGAATAAAAGGGAAACATAGGTGAAAGTTGAAAACACCAAAGCAAAAGAAAGTGGAGCTAGTTGAATTTTTCTCCTCTACGTCATTTGACAAATAGAAGTAGATAAAGAAAATTTACAAGCCACTTAGAAAATATTCTTGTAAGACGACGTTTGCAGTACAAATTCAAGTAAATCATGAACAGAACAACTTCTTCAGAGCACAGAAAAGAGAAACAACGATCAATATTTGCAGAAACAGGAACAATTTCTTAGGAAAAAAGAAAAGGAAGCGACGAAAATACTACCAATGAGACCAAGCATAACGATCACGTGTGCTCGCTGGATTAGGATTTTAACGTACAGCCTGTTCTAGACTAGAATTCACGGTGATTGGAATCTGAATATATAACCTATTCGCCTACATTTTTTTAATCAATATTTGGAAATCCAGACAATTCATGCAGTATCCCCGTTAAAATATGAACATAATCTTGCAGCTGCACAAAATGCGACAAGCATAGTTACCTAGAAAATCACTAAAATAACAAAAAAAAATAAAAAAAAATTATAAGCACATAGATGGGTATTTTCAAATTCTTATAACTTTTTCGTACGTGGTTAAAATATTTTATCGAAGAAAGCACGGAATTTCCATGTGAGAGGGTTTTTTTTTTATAATTATTTTAAATAAGTAAGCGCCATGTGAGAAGTTGTTAAAATATTTAAGGAATAATTACTATACACACTATCAATTTCTTATTGTAGTTAAAATTTTTAAGAGACGATTACTATATTATCAAAATCTATTAATTTCTTATTGTTGCAGGGGTTTGGACCAAGAAATGGTGGAAAATCCAGCTCACCCCAAAGTCCAAATGTTCTGTAGCAGGTTGCATAAAGTCGGCCTAGGCACAATTGTTGAATCAACTCCCTTCGCCCTAGCCCAATAACGTTACAAAACTACTAATTTAACGAGACTATTAGCTTAATTATATTTATTGAATTAAAATGTGACTTTAATTTGTAAAAATTTTACAAATGTCTTATAATCATATCATTAAAATTATTTATATGTAATTATATAGCACAATAAGTAATATCATTAAGATAATTATTATATCATTAAAGACATTTTTAAGATATTTTAAATATTATGTTAGATTTTAATTTCACAACAAAAATTTGGACACATATCGTAATCTTTTCTTTTAACTTACTCCTATTAGACCATGCATGATACTCACCTGTTTGTTTGATGCTGTCCGTTTTTTAATAGCTTCGTGAATTGGATGGGACTATTTATAGAAAAACTTGACACTCGAGGACATACGGTCGAATGTTTTGAAAGTACAAGTTAGAACCAAAATGTAAGTAAGCCTATTACTGTAGGATTATAAATAGGATTAAGCCGACAAAAGAAGAACGAAATATGTCTAACTAAAAAAAAAAATAAAAAGCTCTTTATAACCTCTTCGGTTTACTGCCTTTTTCTCTCATATAGAGTGAGCACCACGTGAGACCCCCTTAGGTGGGGCCCACCCTATATGAAGGAACAATAGTGTTGTTGTGCTATTTACAATTGCTCAAAAAACACACGCAAAGGTCATAGCAAAATAAAAGCTTGCTTTCAAAGAAAGCGAAAAAAGGAAGAAAAAAGAAAAGAAAAGAAAAGAAGAGCAGAGAACAAGAAAAATTACATTGATGCTTTATATTCAAATCACTAACTCGAATCCGTTTACCAAAAGGATCTCTGTATTTTATCTATATTGCAAACACTTCTTTGACAAAATTATTTTGTGTCAACATGTTCACTCTAATTTTGTTAACATTTTGATGTAAAATGATTAAAATATCCAATAATCTCCAACATTGGTTTACTTATTTCATTGATCTTAGCTCTTAAAAATGAAATTTTTTAACGATAAAATTGGAATTATATTTGCAGGGGCCCAAAGATCACTTAGCAACATTTTTAACGGGAAATAAGGGTAAACACGTACTTTTCTGAGCCCCAAATGTATTTGAGACTATTGGGTTATTTTTATTATTTACAAAATGTTTCATTGTCATATACTATTTCGTTAGGTTTTGCCAAAACGTGTCTTTAATTTTTCTGCAAATTTATAAAGAGAGTTAAGTAAAATGTTTCGGGTTAAAAGGACACCCCCCACACACCCCCCCCGCCCCCCCAAAAAAAAAAAAAAAAAGGAAGATAAAAGAGGAGAGGTTATTGTACTTTTGGGAGGACCAAAATAAAAGAGAAAAGAAGAAATAAGAGTAGGTGTAAAGGAGTAATTATATGGAAATTTAGGGAGCCCAAGGGCCCGCAAAACACATGCATATGTGCGCTCACGTACTGCCTTCAAGACCCAAGTTTAGAGTCTCCAAAATCACTTTTTTTCAAAGATAAAAAAGCATCTTTCATCTCTTTTTTTTTTTTTTAAAAAAAAAAAAAGAAAGGAAGAAGCATCTTTTAGCTAAAAACAAAACAAAATAAAATAAAATAAAAAGCAACACTTTTTTAAAGGAAGTAAGTAGGTGGAGAAGTGGGTGGAGATATACCTACCATTGTATTGGCTCCTTTTAGAAATGTAAATGAATAAAGAGGTTTGTCCGGTAAATATTGAGAAAGAAAATTGTTAAGACGTAGCTATTTTTTAGTAGTTAGATTTACAGAAAAAAATAATCTTAATTATGAGAAACAAAACCCCCCTAATAAACTAGCTGAGAAACACAATAAA
>CAMOHE010047858.1:5029-34456 GCA_946598075.1 Artocarpus hirsutus
TCACACTCTCTACTCCATTCAAACCTCTAGTTGAGCGCCTCAAAAAAGGCTGGCAGTTGTCGATGGACTAGGAGATGAATCAGGATATGGTCATGAATATGCAGATTAGCTTCTATACTTCTTTAACTGTTCGAGGAAAGTGCATGTTCACCCCAGCTTAGGCCTTGGTTGTATTGACTTCAATGCTGTAATGGTTGACCATAAATTTGAGGAACTTGTTAGACTTTACTCCAAATGCACACTTGGCCAGATTGAGTTTCATCTAGTATTCTTAGAGTATGGCAAAAATGTCTCAAAGATTGGTGATGTGATCAACTGCTCGGACTGACTTAACGAGCATGTCGTCATCATACACCTCCATGGTCTTCTCGATCTGTCGAGCAAACATCTTGATGACCAGGTGCTGGTAAGTGGCCTTGGCATTCATAAATCCAAATGGCATGATAACATAGCAAAACAACCCCTGGTCTATGGTGCACGCGGTCTTCACTTGATCTTCCTTAGCCATCCTGATTGATTGTAGCCAGAATAGGCATCTATAAAACTCAACTGTTCATGTTGGCAGTCATGTCTACCAGCTGGTCAATCTGAGGCAATAGAAAGTAGTCCTTTGGGCAGGCTTTATTCAGGTCTATAGAATCGATATAGACTCGCCACTTTCTTTTGGCTTTTTTTATCAAGGCCACAATTGTTAGGCACTTTGGATATGCAACTTCCCAGATATATCTGGCCTTCGGAAGCTTCTAAACTTCTTTGTTGATGGTAGTGTACCTCTTTGGATTAAACGTTCTCCAGTTTTAGATGACTAGCTTGTGCCTGAGATTGACATTCAGATGATTCCGGTTGATCCTAGGCATGTCTTTATGAGACTAAGCAAACACGTTCGAATATTTCATTAGGAACTTCTTCAGGTATGCTCGGATCTTAGGTTTTTGCTGAGAACCAAGCAAAACAATTTTGATGGGGTGTTGGAGGTCCAGTGATATGGCATAAAGTCTTCTATAGGTGTAGCTCACACTTCCTCCTTGGGTAGCCGTGGGTAAAGGTTGGAGAACATTTTTTACTCTTGCTAGATAGGGAACTTTATCTCGTTGACTTTGAAAATGGCTGGGATATTTAGCTGTCAAGCTGTTGCTTTTTTTACGGCCTTAACATAGTATTCATGGGAGTCCTTCTATCTCGACCTTATCACCTCGGCCCATTCTCAATTGGGAATTTCATTGCTAGGTGGTAGGTCGAGACTACGGCCTTAAGAGAATTAAGAGTCTACCGCCCGATGATGATGTTATGCTGAGACGGCTTATCAACGATCGAAAACTCCATAAGGCATGGCACTTGAGCACTACCTTCATCGAAGGTGACTGGCAGGCAGATCATGTTGACAGTTCAGACACATTCCCCTGAGAAGCCATACATAACGTATTCATAAGGTCACCTTGCTCAACCAATTTGGCTTTCTGAGCATAAGCTTGGCAGCCACGCCTGGTGTCCCTAGTAACTGGCCCACAAAGATCTCATGTACGATGTTTGGCGTGTTTAGGGCGTTCCCACCATCTGTGTTATGCACTCTAAGCTGAAATTCTCTGCTCGATTGGTCATTTCTCTTGGTATTGGTGCCAAGGGTCAGGACTCACTTGACAAATTCTCTAAGGTGCCCATCCTAGAGAAGCTTCTTGATCCAATCTTTTAGTTGAATGCCATCTTGAGTATCATGTCCAATTCTCCATGGAAGTTACAGTATTGGTTCTAATCTCGCTTCGCTTTATTCCCTTTCAATGGAGATGGATTTACTAACAAGTTTTGGTTGCTAACATGGTTTAGCACCTGGTCGATGGTGTCCAAGAGGGATGTGTAGCTTTGGAATGTCCTAGTTAGGACTCTGGACTTATTGATCTTTGGGTTTCTTATTTTGGTCAGGCTCATCCATTCCTGCTTAGGTGGATCTTTCTACTTTTTGCCCTTCTTGGTGGTGCTGTTGCCTTCTCCGTCTGGACGACTCTTCATGTAGTTGGCTGTGTCAACATGCCTCTAGACATAACCGAGCATATAGAAAAATATGCTGTGTTACTCGAGTATGAGCAACCAAATCAAGCCCTTATCTTTCAACACTACAAAGAAGGCATTCTTTAAAGTCTCATCTTTTAGATGCCTCACCTCTAGCGCTACTCGGGTGAAGTAGTTGATGTAATCATACATGTCCCCGTCACCTTACTTAACAGTGTAGAGGTGGGTAACTTCTTTTCTTCTCGTTCGAAATGTGGCAAAGGCATTCAAGAAGGCATCAAACAACTAGAGGAATGAAGACATGGTGCCTAGCTCTATTGGGCGGAACATTGTCGAGCTGAGCCAGTTAAAGAAAGCGAGAGTACCTTGTACATGGCAGCATCATTGGGGTTCTAAAGCATCACATGGCCCTTGTATAATTCTAGGTGCTCATAGGCATCTGTCGTTCCATCGGAGGCTTTGATCTGTAACACCTTGAACTTGTTTAGTACAGGAGTCCACATGATGGTGTCGGTGAAGGGCAGGTGAGCTATGCTGCCCTAGTCTACACCATGGCGGCAGTTCTATATCTGGTCAATTTATCGCTGCAGGTCTCGTAACTAACAACTATTAGTATCTCTAGACAGTTCCACCCTATACTAGGTTTTGCCCTCTACCCTATCGTTTCTTGCCTCTGGTTAGTCTTGGGTGGGGCAAGCTCCCCTGTCGCCGAGCCTGTCAAAGACTGAAGCTCGAGAGCCTTAAGGGGAGCAGTCGCAACCCTCCTAAGGACTAAGCCGACCTTCCCTAACAAGCTTATAATTCTTGGATTCGCCTTTTGAGGCCTGTCGTCTAGTCTATTTAGAATCTCCTTCATTTTGAAAGCTGCCTTTCGGACTTGCTCGACCACCTACCTAGTCATCTTGGGCCAGAGGAAGGAGAGCAGGGGATGGCTATTACACTTGTTGTTGTGCCATTTGCTACGTAAGTAGGTGAACTGTGGCGGTTAGCTCATGGATAGGATCCTTCATGGCCTGATTCAACCAAACTTCACTGCCTTGGCTGCATGATCGGGACATCATTGCTCGGGGCCTCTTGTGAGGTCTTTTCTGGTTTTGGTTTTGGGAGCTTCCCGATCCTTGTCCCAAGTATTTCCTTTTATAAGCATGCTGAATATGGCTGTTGATGGATGTGGGTTTTGGGTAAGGTTGCTGGAAAGGCACGAGGCCCTTTTTCTAGTGCCAAAATATTGATGCTCTGCTTCAAATCACTGGTGATCAACACCACGTGCTACTAGGCATGGTGGTCAGACGGTCTTCTTGGCTCTCCCTGCTTGCTAAGGTAAACCTATACAAGAAGAAAAATGCTTTAGAGGTCAAAGGGACACCATGTGGTGTCAGCCAAAGGCTCTCCAATGCTTAAGTCAGGTACCTATTTGCCCGAGTTCAGGAGCAAAGTTAAGTGGGAAAAAGTATGTTACCCTTAAGAGCAGTAAATGCACTCAATTTAAAGGCCACCACATGGACAAGGTGTTAGGTGGGTTTGACTCATGACCCGTATGCCCAATCAGGTTATGTTAGGTAGTAGGTGACAAGTGTCACAATCCCTGAAAGGTCATGATCCCTGTGGAACCTTCTATGTATACACATGGTATAAGGCCATGTGTTGACCTGTGGAACCAAGTAGTTGCTTGGGTACAAGCTTTGTCCGACCATCCCAAGCACGTGTTCTTCCTAAGGAGACTACATCTTGTGTCAAGGCCAGAGGGGGCCCTGTGGAGCACCTCAGAGGAAGTGCCAATCACGTGACAGTCGCAAATTTGACTGTAAAGGCTTCAAGTCAAGCGGTATGGCTAGACAGCCGAGATGGGTGTCTCTGAGAGAACATGCCAAGCACAGCCCCAACAAGCACAAAGACACTAATCCATAGACAAACAAATATTCACAAAACAATGGATAAAACATTTTCAAATACAAAATATAAAGAGGTGAAGAAAAATAGATTAAAAAACCTATTTGGAGATCCAAAGTCATCTTCTACATCTCTTGTCCCTTGCTTTTGTTGTTTAAAATTGTCATCTCCATTGATTTTTGTTGGAAATAAGACTAGAACTAAAACTAAAGCTAATAGACTGTTTGGCATCTAGATTGGAACCATAAAGCTCTCAACAACTATAGTTTGTAGGAATTAAGTTTTGGCCCTAAATTTTTTTACAAATAATAGTTATGCCCCACACAAATTGTTAAAAAAAAGTTTTAGCCCTAAAATTTTATAAAAATATTAATTGTTCTTTGTGGCCCCTATTGTATAAAAAATTGTAATTTTTTCCCACTGAATAACTAAAATATATAGTGTATTCGTATTTAGTATATAGTTGTCTCCCATTTTTTCATATAGTGCCTCCAATGAAAATTTTCCTTACTCTGCCATGGACCAAACACCTTATAAAACTAAATACTAAAGCCCAAAAGTAAAAAAGTAAATGTTTCAAATTCTTCTCTCATTTTTTTTAGTCCTTTACCCTAAAAATTGGGTGTGTAGCTCGAACTAGCTCCATCGCTACATAGCAAAAGGCAATTTCATTCTCTTGTATTTATTTCCTTCAAATTAGTCAGCATAAAAAGTCCAAGAAAAATACTTTGTAGAATTGTGTAAGGCGCACTCAGTGGGGCCAACCCCGTATGATATAGGGCCAAGCCCCTACCCCGTCGGGCTATTTAGAACTGCTCAAAGTTCAAATAAGGCTACATGATGCATATAGACCATTGGCGCTAGAAGATTGGAAGCTAGGTCTAAGGTGGCCATGCGGCTAATCAGGAGAGGACTAAAGGCATGGATGCATGGAGAGAAAAATAGGACATGACGCAGGCAAAATTAAAGTCACGCTAGTCAATGGCGTTGAATCGAGGAAGACGCATGTTGAGCTCTTGTTCGTTGAGAGTTGACGATGGACTGCATAAAAGCTCGGCTGCTTGGGAATGCAATTCATGCTCAATCTGATTGGTTTGATAGCATGATCTAAAGGTTTCCCTTGCGAGTTGGATTTGAGTTTCCTTCCTTGAGTGGTCTTAAGCTGAACTCGTATGAAATTTGAATTTTCTTTAGTTATATGACCCCTAATTAATTTTACGTTGCCATTTTTAGTAATTTTACCTACAAAATTGAGGATATAGAAACAATTATGAGAAAAAAAATAAAATAAATAAAATGTCTAAAGTTAAATTAGATTATAACAAAAACAAAGAAAATCAAATTAACTAAAATAGTAAAATATAATAAAAGTAATACAAATTAAATAACATAAAATTAACATGACTAGAACATAGTAAAAATATATGCAATTGAGTACAAATAACTTTGTTTTTATAGAGTTATTAGTTACCAAATATTACTGATATTGACAATGTCGTTGATGGCAAAAAAATACAATATTTACCTGTTAATATTGTTTATACCAATAAATACATATGTTTTTATAGATTTACCGGAAATATTTAATTCCTGTCATTGGACCATAAATATTGTAGTTATCGTTAAATCTAGTGAATTCCACCATAATATGACCCAAAAAAGCTAAACAAAACTAGAGGCTACATACACATATATAAATATGTATATATATGTGTGTGTATAACCGTGGAAAATACAAAAAATATCCTATATTTTAGTTAAATATAACATTTGTCCTTGGGTTTTTTAAAATTTAAAAAGTGTCCCAAATGTTTTTCAATGCATTAAACAACCATCTATTCTTTTAACTTTTCTAGGTTTAATTTTTTTATAATGACCAAACTGTTCTTGATGCACAAATATATTAGATTATGCTAGCTTTCAAACCTCCCTCTCGGATTTACCATTAACATGAATGAAATTTTAAACACCTATTTGAATTTTCTTTTAAAGGATTTTAAGTTTTTTTTTTTCATTTGAAGAAGAAAGTAAAACCTTAAAAAATTGAAGTCTTGTAATAAAAAATTTTGAACACCAATTTAAATTTTTTTGGGCTCAACAGCAACATGTTCAAATAATATTAAGTCTTGATTCTTTTATTTTTAGTTTCACTTTTTTCTTCAAATAAAGAAAAAAAAAAAGAAAAACTTATATCTTAAAAAAAATCAAATGAATGTTTAAAATTTCATTCATGTTGATGGTCAATCCAAGAAGGAGGTTTAGAAGTTAGTATAATTTAACACATATCTTGGATTATATTTATGCTTTAAGGACAGTTTAGTCATTTTTAAAAATTAAACGGTAAAAGTTTAAAAGAGGTATGGTTTTTGGATGGTTTGAAAAACATAAAAATACTCTTTGAATTTTAAAAAAATTAAGGAAAAATATTGTTTTTAGCTAAAATATAAGGGATATTTTTTTTGTATTTTTTCATATAATCCGTACACAAATATCCTATCTCCACAAAAATCAGTTGTAGAGGAAAATAAAGCAAAAAGACACGTGCAGATAAAAGATTTACCAATTGCAAATATCAGTGGTGGACTTCAATTGTGGATCTGGCAACAACGAAGCAAGTGGCACCTGGCGGCGTGTGTAACCTAGCAAAGTTGAGATGTATAATTAGCAGATTTATTTATGTGCCAAAATAAAAATTAGGCGATATTTTTAAGATCTTGTATTTAAAAAGGTAACATGGGTCATTTTAGCATTTTCACCCCAATTTATTTTTCTCGGCGTCTTTTTCTTTTAAACTTACATTTTTAACCCTATTGTCTAAAAATTAATATTTTGATTTCAACAAGTTTTCCACATAAGCTCATTATGGTCTTTGCAGCTGGACATCATTAAAATTCTCGGTTTAGTATTAGTCGGATATAACCAATTTTTTATTTAAAAATAATATAAAGCTTCATAAATTATAGCCTTTATAATTTTAACCAAATATTCTAATTACTATCCCAAACGGCCTAATAATTTTCTACACAACCTTTGACGACCTCTTGGACACATGTTGTATAAAATTTTTTAACCAAATGTTCTTTATTACTCCATCCTTGCTCTTTCTTCTTCCTCTGTTGAAGTTCGCAGCAATAAATACAATGGAATGTGACCTTTCTTTCCTAAGAAAACACAGTTTTGGCCACAAAAACTTGGGAATTTAGTTGGCCAACACTGAACCCCATGGAGCGTGAAAAGGACTTGAGAGGTAGTTGGGATTTCATCTAATAGTCCAACTGTAAGGTTTGTTTTACTCTTGAAGATTTGAAGGTTTATTAATCTTTTGTGGAATCGAACTAATATTCATGCTTTGCTCTAATTTATTTTTGGATTTTGCTAAACAAATTGGTTCGAGTATGCTAAATGGGTATTGTTTTAGCTGTTCTAAGTTTTGGTTGAAACTTTGAAACATCAACATGATTAAAGAAGAGTTTTTGCTTTAAATCGTGGGGAAACTTTTGAAACTTGAAGGAACTTTTTCTAAAATTGTTGGGGTTTTCAGATTTTAAGCTGAGGCTGACCTGTACCCATGTTTTGGGTATTTTGATAAGATTGGAATATTTTTTTTGTAAGTTTCACTTGAAAGTTTGAGATTTAAATTGTGCCTTGGGGAAAATTTTGGCTTATCTAGTTGTTCTATCCGTGAAAAAAGTTCTGCAAAGTTATTTAAAATTGAGTTTTAAACGTTTTGATCATGAAATTTTTACTTAAAAACTTGATCATATTTTAATGGCAGAATTTGAACGGTTAAAGTGAGAATTATATAACATGTTAGATTTTGATTTTGAGATTATGAATTTTGTTAGGATCCAAATCCAGCGAGCATCTTTGGATAGACGGATATCCCAACGAGCAAATAGTCATTGGTTTTGTGCTACAGAACAGTAGATACTAAAGTGACTAGGTAGGATCAGTACCCTCTCTTGGCGGCCTAGCTGTATTTGTTTTTAGGCGTTTGGGTCAAATTACTTTTTAGCAAAAGAATTTCTAAAAATGATTTTGTTAAATCATGGTTTGAAAATGATATTTTGTAAAATATTATTATCTTATAAAATAGTTTTTTTTGTTGAAAATGATTCTCTCCTGTCTTGTTGAAAAATGGAAAAAAAATATTTCATTTTGTTTGGTGAGGATTTTGGCACTTGAAATTCTTTGAAAGATTTTTGCATTTGAGTTATATACCAATTTTGGATATTTTAGTTATAAAAATATTTTCCATAGCTTTGGAAAATGCTTTTTGGTATTTTAATACTATATCTAGATAAGAGGGATTACACACACGGTGTGAAGAGTGCATCTTTCCCATTCGGACAATCACTGCCGTATTTGCTGGCGATGGCTTAGAAATATTACACATTACTGTAAGTTATAGTAGGGACACATACTAGCATCTTACTTATTTTTATATACTTGCACGTCTATTATATCGACATTTTTCATTATTTAGTTATCATTTAATTTTATTTTTAAAAGGGTTATTTTACAAATTGATTTTTAACAGTTTGAGCTTTATAAACTATGATGTTTGAAAAGAAAATTTATACTTGGCCTTTCATTCATGTTTTATTGTTTTAAAATATTTTTGCCACCAGTGGCGTTTGTAGGATGGGTCTGGATATCGAGGTCTAGCAGTTCTCAAGGTATTTGGTGAGTCGTGTTATGTATCAAATGTTAGAAACATACCCGGTGCTTGAAGAGAAGTGCCTTGAAATAATAGTTGAATTCATAAATAATATATTTTTAATTTGAATTTTTTTTTTTTTTACTTTATTGCGGGTCGAACGTAGGGTATTAATTATTCAGGAATTAGATTATTATAACTACACTACAAAGGACAAGCGCTAGAAATCAACAATCTTACACCTTGCAAGTGCAACAATCCAATCCTTCAAAAATGGGAAAAGTTCGAAGACCAAAGGAAAGTCTTCAACATCCGCTTCCCATAAGAAAAAGGACAAAAACAAAACAAAAAAAAGGAAATCTAAACAAGCTTGAAAGACCCAACCAAAACAAAAGACTCAATGGACAAAACTCAAATCCCATGAATGTTAAGTGAGGAAACAGTTAAGGTTTGACAACCCAAAAACTAAGACAAAATCATGGAGGAGAAACAATTGACGATGCTTTAGTGGAACAGTTGTGCGAACTGATCATCTGTGTCCGAGAACAGAGACAATAAAATAAAATCGCTTTGAGAGCACGCCGAAGAACTCGGCCACGTGTGGGGACCAGACGCGGGGCCGGAGCTCTCGCGGGATGCGGTCGGAACCTTCTCGGCGGCGCTGGTTGTCCAGACATTTTTGTATAAGAAATGGAATGTTCGATCTGAGTAGTACTAATTAATTTTCGGTGGTTTTGTGGTGAGCTGGAGAAAGTAGTAAGTAAGAAATGAAATGTCGACAGAGAAGGTAGTATTATTGAGAGCGTTTGAACCGCGTTTTTGCTTCTGTTAGCCGAGTAAGCGACGTGTGTGCGTAGAAGATGATGGCTTGTTTTATATACATATATATATGTTCTGTCTAGCCTTATATTTTGTAAGATGTGTATGCTTTGGGAAGGACTGATTTCATTTTGTAAAAGAGCCAAAACCATCTTCTTACGCGTCTCTGTGGAGCGGAACATTGGCGGGTTGGTTGGTATGCAGTCTTCTTTCTTCCGGTTTGAATCGGTCTACTTCTTTATTTTTTTTATTCATTCATTTATTTCCTGACTCTGCCATGGGCCAAGCACCATAAAACTAAATACTAAACCCAAAAGTAAACCTTACACATTTCATTTTCAACTCTCTTGTTTTTAGTTCTTTGCCCCAAAAAATGGGGTCTATAGCTCGAATTAGCTTTATAGCTACTTAGCAAAAGGCAACTTCATTTTCTTGTATTTATTTCCTTCAAATTAGTCAGCATAAAGCTCAAGAAAAATACTTTTTAGAATTGTGTGAGGCCCACTCGGTGGGGCCCACCCATGTGATAGGGCCAAGCCCCTGCCCCGTCAAGCTATTTAAAACTACTCAAAGTTCAAATCGAACTACATGATGCAAGCGGACAGCTGGCACAGGAAGACTGCAAGCTAGGCCCGTGGTGGCTACGTGGCTAATCCGCAGAGGACCAAAGGTATGGATGCATGGAGAGAAAAATAGTACGCGAGACAGGCAAAATTAAAGTCGCAAGTGGGTCGCTGAAACGAGGAAGATGCATGTTGAGTTCCTGTTCATTGGGAGTTGACGAGGGACTGCATAAAAGCTCGGCTGCTCGGGAATGCAATCCATGCTCGATCTGATTTGTCTCGAAGCGTGATCTAATGGCTTCCCTTGCGAGTTGGATTTGAGCTTCCTTCCTTGAGTGGTCTTAAGCTGAACTCGTATGAAATTTGAATTTTCTTTATTTATATGACCCCTAATTAATTTTAAGTTGCCATTTTTAGCTATTAAAAATTGAGGATAAAAGAAACAATTACGAGCTAAAAATTAAAATAAATAAAACGTCGAATGTTAAATTATTAGATTATAACAAAAACAAAGAAAATCAAATTAACTAAAATAGTAAAATATAATAAAAATAATAAAAATAAAATAAAATTAAATTAAAATGCCTAAAACATAGTAAAAATATATACAATTGACTACAAAATAACTTTGTTGTTATAGAGTTATTAGTTACTGAATATTACCGGCACCGACGATGTCGCTGACGGTTAAAAAAATACAATATTTACATGTTAATATTGTATATAATAATAAATACATATTTTTTATAAGTTTACCAGAACTATTCAATTGCAGTCATCTGCCATAAATATTGTAGTTATAAGTAAATCTAGTGAATTCAAAAAAAATCTAAACAAAGCCAGAGTCTATACACACATATATAAATATATATATATATATATATATACATATACGTATATAACCGTGAAAGGTGCAAAAAATATCCTATGTTTTAGCTAAATACAATGTATGTCTTTGGGTTTTTTAAAATTCAAAAAGTATCCGTTATGTTTTTCAATGCATTCAAAAACTATCTATTCTTTTAACTTTTTTAGGTTTAATTTTTTTGTTTTTAAATGACCAAACCATTCTTGATCCACAAATATGTTGGGTTATGCTACCTTTTGAAACCTCTCTCTCGGATACCATCTCAAATACCATCAATATGAGTGAAATTTTAAACACCTATTTGAATTTTTTAAAAAAAGATTTAAGTTTTTTCATTAGAAGAAAAAAGTAAAACCTTAAAAAAATAAAGTCTTGTAATAAAAAATTTTGAACATTAATTTAAATTTTTTTGGGCTAAATAGAAACATAATCAAATAATATTAATTCTTGATTCTTTTTTTTAGTTTCACTTTCTTCTTCAAATGAAAAAAAAAAATTATATCCTTGAAAAATCCAAATAGATGTTCAAAATTTTATTCATGTTGATAGTGAATCCAAGAAAGGAGTTTGAAAGCTATCATAACCTAACACATATCTTGGATTATGTTTGTGCTTTAAGGATAGTTTGATCATTTTAAAAAATTAAACCTCAAAAGTTTAAAAGAGGTATGGGTTTTGGACGGTTTGAAAAATATAAAGATATTTTTTGAATTTTAAAAAAGTTAAGGACAAATATTGTTTTTAGCTAAAATATAAGGGATATTTTCCGTATTTTCTTATATAACCGTACACAAATACCGTATCTCTACAAAATCAATTTTAGAAGAAAATAAAGGGAAAAAAACTCATGCAGATAAAAAATTTACCACTTGCGGATACCAAGGGGTGGACTTTAATTACAGATGGGATGGAGATTCTGGCAACGGCGAAGCAAGTGGCCGTCTTCAATTGCAGATCTGGCGGCGTCTGTAACCTAGCAAAATTTGAGATGTATAACTAGTTGATGTATTTGACTAATTGTGTATTGTTCATATGCCAAAATAAAAATTCGGTGATATTTTATGATGTAAGCATTTAAAAATGTGAAATGGGTCATTCTAGAATTTGTACTCCAATTTATTTTTCTCTATTTCTTTTTCCCTAAACTTACATTTTTAACCTACTGTTATAAAAATTAATATTTTTATTTGTGCAAGTTTTTCACATATGCTCCTTATGGTCCTTACAACTGGAAATCATAAAAATTCTCAGTTTAACATTAGTTGGTTCCAACCAATTTTTCAGTTAAAAATAGTATAAAGCTTTCACATGTTACAGTAAAAACAAAAAATTATTATAATATAAAGCTCTTATATGCTACAGTATTTACAATTGTAACTACTGTACTAAACACTCTATTAATTTTCCACACACCGTTTAACGACCTCTTGGACACACGATATATAAAATTTTTTAACCAAATGTTCTTCATGACTCAATCCTTTCTCTTTCTTCTTCCTCTGTTGAATTTGGCAGCCATAAATACAAAGGAACGTGACCTTTCTTTCCTAAGAAAACACAGTTTTAGCCACAAAAACTTGGGAATTTAGTTGGCCAACACTGAACCCAATGGAGCGTGAAAAGGACTTGAGAGGTAGTTGGGATTTCATCTAATAGTCCAACTGTAAGGTTTGTTTTACTCTTGAAGATTTGAAGGTTTATTAATCTTTTGTGGAATTCACGCTTTGCTCTAATTTATTTTTGGATTTTGCTAAACAAATTGGTTCGAGTATGCTAAATACGTTTTGTTTTTGCTGTTGGAGGTTTTGGTTGAAACTTTGAAACATCAACATGATTAAAGAAGAGTTTTTGTTTTAAATCGTGGGGAAACTTTTGAAACTTGAAGGAACTTTTTCTAAAATTGTTGGGGTTTTCAGATTTTAAGCTGAGGCTGACCTATACTCATGTTTTGGGCATTTTGATAAGATTGGAATATTTCCTTTGCAAGTTTCACTTTGAAAGTTTGAGATTTAAATTGTGGCTTGGGGAAAATTTTTGGTTTATTTAGTTGTTCTATCCATGTAAAATGTTCTGCAATGTTATTTAAAATTGAGTTTTTTTAAACGTTTTTACCAGAAAATTTTTACTTAAAAACTTGATCATATTTTAACGGCGCATGAATGGTCAATAATAATAGGAATTTGAACAGTTAAAGTGAGAATTATATAACAGATTAGATTTTGATTTTGAGATTATGAATTTTGTTAGGATCCAAATTAAGTGAGTATTTTTGGATAGGCAGATATCCCAAGGAGCAAATGGTTGTTGGTTTCGTGCGATGCGACAGTAGATACTAAAGCGATCAGGTAGGATCGTTTCCCTTTCTTGGTAACCTGTATTTGTTTTTAGAGCTTTGGCTCAAATTATTTTTCAGCAAAAGAATTTCTGAAAATGATTTTGTTAAATCATGGTTTGAAAATGATATTTTGTAAAATATTATAATCTTACAAAATAGCTTTTTCGCCGAAATTAATCCTCTCTAGGTTTGTTGAAAGATGAAAAAAAAAAAAAAATCATTTTGTTTATAGAGGATTTTGGCGCTTGAAATACTTTAGAAGACTTTTGCATTTAAGTTGTGTACCAGTTTTGGATATTTTTAGTTATAAAAATATTTTCCATAGCTTTGGAAAATGTTTTTTGGTATTTTAATAGTATACCTAAATAGGACGGATTATACACACAGTGTAAAGAGTGCATCTTTCTTATTCGGAGATCGCTGCCGTATTTGTTGGCGGCGGTCCAAAAATATCACACATTACTATAAGTTATGGCAGGGACACAAACTGCCTTACTAGTATTATTTACTTATTTTTATATACCTGCACGTCTATTATTTCGACATTTTTCATTATTTAATTATCATTTAATTTTACGTTTAAAGGGGATATTTTGCAAATCGTTTTTTAACAGTTTGAGCTTTATAAACTTTGATATTTGAAAGGAAAATTCATACTTACCCTTTCATCGATGTTTTATTGTTTTAAAATATTTTCGCTGCCTCCAGTAGCGTTTGTAGGATGGGTTTGGATATCGAGGACCAGCGGTCCTTATTTGGTTGGTGAGTGGTGTGAATTGCTAGAAAAACACTCGGTGCTTGCAGGGAAGTGCCTTAAAATAATAGTTGAATTCATAAATAATATATTTTTATTATTTTTTTTTTTGACTTTATTGCGGGTCGAACTTAGGGTCCTCGTCTGACTGTGGGATTCCTCCTCTTTCTTCTTTTCATTTTAATTTTCCCCATGTTTGAATCTCCGGCCATGTTCGATCGATACTCCAGGAATTAGATTATTAAAACTACACAAAAAAGGACAAGCATTAGAAATCAACAATCTCCACCTTGCAAGTGCAACAATCTAATCCTTCAAAAAAGGGGAAAAGTTCGAAGACCAAAGGAAAGTCTTCAACATCCCCTTCCCATAAGAAAAAGGACAAAAACAAAACAAAAAAAGGAAATCTAAACAAGCTTGAAAGACCCAACTAAAACAAAAGACTCAACGGACAAAACTCAAATCCCGTGAATGTTAGTGAGGAAACAGTTAAGGTTTCACAACCCAAAAACTAAGACAAAATCAAGGAGGAGAAACAGTCGACGATGCTTTAGTGGAACAGTTGTGCGAACTGATCCTCTGTCTCCGAGAACAGAGACGGAAAAAAAAAATCGCTTTGAGAGCTCGCCAAAGAACTCGGCCACGTGTCGGGACCAGACGCGGGTCCGAAGCTCTCGCGGGATGCGGCCGGAACCTTCTCGGCGGCGGTGGTTTTCCAGACATTGTTGTATAAGAAAGGGAATGTTTGATCTGAGTAGTAGTAATTAATTTTCGGTGGATTTGGGGTGAGCTGGAGAAAGTAGTAAGCAATAAATGAAATGCCGACAGACAGAGAAGGTTGTAATATTAAGAGCGTTTGAACCGCGTTTGAGCTTATGTTAACCGAGTAAGCTTCGTGTGTGCGTAGAAGATGAAGGCTTGTTATATATATATATATATATATATATATATTCTGTCTAGCCTTTATATTTTGTAAGATGTGTATGCTTTGGAAAGAACTGATTTCATTTTGTAAGAGAGCCAAAACCATCTTCTTACGCGTCTCTGTGGAACGGAACATTGGCGGGTGGGTTGGTACGCAGTCTTCTTTCTTTTGGTTTGAACCGTTCTACTTCTTTGCTTTTTTTTGTTCATTCATTCATTTCCTTTTTTTAATGTAATTATTTTTCTCATGCGATGATGGGTCGAGTATTGAATTGGCTTTTTTTTGGGTAAAGGCATGAAAATTTAGGCTTTCTTTTCTTTATTTCTTCCATTTGAAATGAAATAAAGCATCGTGTGATGAATTTATTTAGAGTACTGGAATATAACACGATTGTTAGAACATAGTTAATACAATGATAAATTGATATGTCAATAATAAATATAACATTTGAGTGTAGATGATCAATTTCAAATACAATATTATCTTTAATGTCAAAATTATTATTTATTAAATTTAGTAGTAGTGGCAAATTTGTCACCAATTTTAGCATATAAAAAATTTAACATTTGATTTCAATTCGTTTATAAATTGACTTTTTTTTTGCTTTAATATGCAATATTATTACTTTTTAATTATTTCAATATTAACATTTAATTTTAACATGTTTTAAGGTTTGATAATTATAACAAAAAATAAATATAACATTTCAAATAGCATTATGTATTGGAGTACAAAACAAAAATAATATATCAATTATGTTATTGTTACATTTTGTTGACAAATATAACATTGAGATTAGAGCATAAAATAGAATAAAACATTAAATATGTTAATGTTGCATTTTCTCATAACCAATATAACATTGAAATTTGTATTTGCATTCCAATACATTAACACATATATACATCTACAATATATGAGCGTGCGTGTGTGTCATAGGCTCCTTGTAACACGCACACGTCGTATTTTATTTATTTATTTATCTATTTTGCTGAATAACTGTCATTTTTTTTGTAGGCTTGGAATTTGTAAATATGCGTTATTTGCGAGGAAAAAAGAATACGAATTTGTAGAGATTATCGAGGTAACAAGAACATGCAACCACTTATTCACTTACGCATAGTAAAAAGAGTGCCTCGTTATGAAAATCAAGAAATGCAAGACTAAAATCATGAAACTAAAAGAATTTTAGAGAGAATTTTAGGAAGAGGAAGTAAAAAGTGAATCTTTTACTTATTATGAAGGAGAAGTATATTATGAATGAGTGATTTACTTATGACATCAGCGTTTACATCATCAATTATTATTATTTACTTAGGATCCTTATTTTCACAAAGTTTATTAGTGGATAACCATCCTCTTTAATAAGTTTCTAACATATCCTTCATGAACAAGTTTGTAACACTTCTCTTTGAATATCCACCATTTATAATGACTCATTAAAAACCTTTGCTAGGAAAAACCCAATAGGATAAAAAAACCATAGCGAAGGGAAAAAGATACATCATTTTTGTATAAGTGCTTCATACTGACTAATTAAAAGCCTTACTAAGAAAACCCTGTGGGACAGAACAATAGCAGGGAAAACGAGTACTATTAGTGTAGACTCCCCTTCAAGTTGAAATTAGTCATTTTTTACAAATTTCTCAAATGATGCACTCCAAGATTGTGTACATGTTGTCTGAAAGTTGACGTGGGAAATACCTTCGTGAAGAGATCAGCAACGTTATCACTTGAACAAATGTATTGAACATTAATATCCTTTTTCTTTTTAAGCTCTTAGATAAATGAAAAATTTTAGGAGTATGTGTTTTGTTTCATTGCTCTTGATATATCCTTCTTTAATCTGAATGACACATGCATTGTTGTCTTCAAACAATATTGTTGGATCCTTATTGAGTGGTAATTCACAAGTGGCTTAGTTATGTTGAGTCATAGACCTCAACCACATATATTCTTGACTTGCTTCATGGAGTGCGATAACTTTAGCATGATTTGATGAAGTAGGAACTAGTGTTTGCTTTTGTGAAGCCACGAAATTGCAGTACCTCCACTTGTGAATACATATCCAAAATGAGATCTAGCTTTATGTGTAATGACCAAGAGAAATTCATTAACAAAACCTAATATTTAATTAGGTTTAATTGATGAATTTATCCTTAAAAATTGTAATAATTGTAAAATTGTGATAATGTATAAATAAGAAGTATTAATTGAAAATTTCAATACGAACGTGATGCAATGTTGGATATTGTTAATACAGATTTTATGAGTTTAAATACTCAAGAATTTGTAAATAATATCTATAAAATGAATTTTATATCGTAATTAATTGTAAAATTGTGATACAAACAAATGGGTAATTAGAGTATAAATAGGACATAGAATCCACCAAAGCCCTAACCCAATGTAAAAAAGGGGTCTAAAGCAGTATAAGTATACTGCAAAGTGAAAATACAGATATGAAAAATGTTACGTTTGGCCTTCAAAAGTTAACCAAAGGTAAGTAAAATATTTTATACAGTCTAAGGATATGTTGTGCATTGATTGTACCATGGCTGTATAAGAAAAATACTTTGTGGTAAAAAATTATACAGTGTAAATTTTTGGAGCCCACTAAGTGGACACCCATTAGAGTTTCATTGGGCCACATGCCATGAGAGGTGACCCAATCACCTTATGCCACGTTAGGTAGACTCATGGATTGCTTAATGAGTCACCCCATTGGATAAGCATGCATTAAATGTGATTTTAGCCAAAAAAAATTTCATTTTCTTCTTCCTCTAGCCCACGGCAGCCATTGAAGAGCCCCCCCAAAAATTTTCTCAAATCCAACTCTTTGCCAAATTAACCCCAATCAAGTTCAAGAGACAAAATACAAGGATTTTATCAAGTTTTAAGGTAAAAATCTAAACTTTCTCAAGGTTTCTTATGGTTTTTCTTGGGTTAAGGAAGGAAGGTTGATTCAAGGTGTTTTTGCATGAAAATAATGTCTAGGAAGGAGTTTCAAAGGAGCCTTAGAAGGCAAGAATCACAAAGTGTTATTTGGGTAAGTTTTGAAATTACGTGTTTTTTGTTTTGATTTTTATTCTTTCAAAAGTATGTGGGTTCTTGACCAAATTTTTAGTTAAATTCCATAGAAATATGAATTATGGTATGTTGATGTTGTGAAAATTAAGCGTTGAATGTTGAAAATGGTAGTTTATGTACAAAGGGTTATTTTTGTAATTTTAGTGTTAGTTTTTCCAAAATAGTGATTGGGGATGAAAATGACCTAGGCAAAATGAATCTGCTTATACAGTGGCTGGAAGGCAGTTTTGAAACAGATTTTACAAAAGTTATCCAAGGACTAAATTGTAAGAAAAAGTTTTCCCTCGATAGAATTGAAAAATGCCCAAAAACACCCATGTGTAGTGAGAATTTCAAAAAAGTTAAAACATAAAAGTTGTAGATCTTGACGAAACTATAAGGTTTTTTGGGCAGTTCGTCAAAAATCTCAACCGTTTGTGAGATTTTAATTTTACAAGAATTTGTTAAAATTGAAAAAATTTTAAAAGGGCAAAAATGTCATTTTTTCAAAGGATTTTGAATATGGTACTTTCAGCAAAAATATTCCTTATGAAAAATAGAAAATTTTGGTTTAAAAAGATAAATTTCAGTCTTGGAGGTAAAACTGTCAAAATTTTCAATTAAGGGGCTAAATTGTAAAGTTTTACTAAAATAGGGCATACATGTGAAATAAGGAGATCCGACCCACTAGGGTATTATTTTAAAATTAGTACGTAACTATTTTCATTAAAATAGTGAAATCGAGCTCAAGAAGTTAGTAGGCCCACTAGAGGCAAAATCGTCATTTTTTCTCGAGTAAACCGAATCGTCCTAAAATGTCTCCAAATGAGAAAAAGGAATGATTAGAGAAAGATTACCGCCCTTTGTTAGAAACGATTGGGTAAAATAAGATATGAGTAAGAAAACTGGGATTATCGGAGCTGGGTATAGTTATACAGCTTGATTTATTAACTAACGAATGTTTTGTATTGAGACATAGAGGAAATAGTGAAACTGGGCTAATAACTTTATAATTGGCCAAACAGGAACCTTGAGGATTAGGAAACAAGGAACTGAGGTCAAAATGTTCAACACTCGAACCAAGTAAGTACACATTCCATCTACAGTGTGAAATTCTAGGTATAGAATGTAATATGTGTATATGTATACATGTGTGTATATCAAGATGTATACATGTGTGTATGCTATGATATGAGTACCTATGAGTATATTGGGATGTACCTGTGAGTATACAAAATAAATACCTGTGTATATATTATGTCGTATACCTATGTGTATATTAATATATACCTGTGAGTATATAAAGCATGTACCTATGTACTATACCGTATAATAGCAATTATATTTGTGTATAACATGTGATTGTCACTTCATGCATGATATGAAAATCATAATAATTGGACTGACAAATACATCACTAGAAATTAAGAAAAGTGTCGTACCGACTCTTGACTCAATAGAAGTTTAAGGATATAGTATGGTCTCGGTGTCACGTAGACCTAAGTGCGCAATGATACGAACACTTGGGCCCTAGTTAAAGATAAGAAAAAATAATGATAAAGAAGGTTTATAAGAAAGCATAATTGGATCATACATTTTATTCAATGTGCATGTGGGCTATATGGGACTTACTGGGCGTAAGCTCATTAAGTATTTCATGCTGTAGGTATTCCGACAAGAAAGTCAGAATAAGTTCATAGTTGAGTTGGAGGAGGGATGAGTAATGTGCAGAATGGGTATGGATACCGCCACAATTTTTTTTCCGTTTTAACATATTTTATGTTATTTTAAAATGTAATGTTTGAAAAACAATATTGTAAAAAAAAGGTTGTTATGTAAATACAAGTATATGTCTGTATTTCGAAAGTTGCTAAAACCAATATATGTATGAATAAGTGTGTTAAGTAAATATATGTATATATTTATGTTTCCAAAGATGTTGATATCTATATGGAAAAAAAATAATTTCTTAAGTTTTCGTCTATATGTAAGTAAGAAAAATGTTTATCACAACCCGAAAAAGGCGGGCTGTGACATTATATGGATCTGACAAATAACCTGCATCCATATAACCAATTAGTCCTTGTTTTTGATCCTTTGGAATAAAATAAACCCAAGTCAATTGTTCCTCAAATATAACAAAATATGTGCTTAATTCCATTCCAATGTCTCCGTGTAGGATTTGAGCTAAATCTTGCTAATAAGTTAACAGCGAAAGCAATATCCGGTCCTGTACAATTAGCAAGCTATATAAGACCTCCAATTGCACTTAAGTATGGTACTTGAGACTAATAACCTCTTCATTATCTTCACAAGGATGGAATGGATTCGTTTCCACTTTGAGTGATCTATTTACTATTGGGGCACTTATAGGATTTGCTTTGTCTATATTAAAGCATTTAAAGACCTTTTCTATAAAATTTGATTGATGCAAAAGTATTCCACTTTGTAAATTCTCAATCTCTAAACCATGACAATACATAATTTTTCTAAGGTCTTTAAATTCAAATTCCTTCTTTAAGTATGTCACTGACTTAAGAACTTCTTTATGAGTCCCAATGATGTTTAAATCATTAACCTATACAACAATAATCATATATCTAGATGTTGTTATCATAATACATAAGCATATAGGATTATTTTCGTATCTTTTCTTTAATAAATATTCACTTAAACGATTATACCACATGTGTCCAGATAGCTTCAACCCACACAATGATCTCTGTAACTTGATCAAATACATTTCTTTAGGTTTTGAACTTAATACTTTAGGCATTTTAAATCCTTCAAGTATTTTCATATAATTATCACTATCAAGTGATCCATACTAGTAAAATGTAACAACATCAATATGACGCATTTCTAATTTTTTTAGAAATTGCTAGGCAGATTAGATATCTAAACGTAATTGCATCCATTGCTCGAGAATACATTTTTTCATAATCGATTCCAAGTCTTTGTGAAAAACATTATGCAACAAGTCAAGCTTTGTACCTCATAATCTCATTTTTCTCATTGCGCTTCTACATAAAAAACCATTTACATCCTACAAGTCTCACAAATTCAAGTGTGTGAACAATAGGTCCAAAAACTTTATGTTTACTAAGCGAATTTAATTCAGCCCACATAATGTCTTTCTGTTTTGCCCAATCGTGACTATTTTTACACTCAATAACTGATCTTGATTCAGATTCCTCACTTTCAAGGACACATGCGACTAAGTAAGAAAATGTTTCATCATTATCCTTCATTTTATTCTAATTCCACAATTCTCTTGTATTTCCATAATCAATAGAGATCTCATGATTTTCTAAACTTTTTGGGTTTTGGTCAACATCAAGAGTCTATTAATATATCTCATTTTGCTTTTCTTCTGAACCACATTCCTCCATATTAAGGTCATCATTCTTTTTAGCTCCTATTCTTTTTTGAGGATTTTTATCTATAGAATTGATTGGCCTACCACGCTTTAGGTGTATCATAGACTCATGAATGACTGTATTTTTTATTTATCCTTTTAAGATTTCTATTCTAGTAGGAGTGTTTGCAGCTGGTATATATGATTTAGTTAGTCATTTTATATCTATGAATATATCTGGTATTTGATTTGCTATATTTTGCAAATGTTCAATCTTTTGCAATTCTAACTCACACTGTTTTGTGTAAAGATCAAGATGTAATAGAGATGGTTCATACCATGTAATCTCTTTTCTAGCTATTTCGTATCTTCTCCTAATGTCGAGAAAACTGCCTCATTAAAATGACAATTGGCAAAATGTGTCATAAAAAGATCTCCAGTTTGAGGCTCAAGATATATGATGGTAGAAGGGGATTCGTAACCGACATATACTGCACAACTAAAAATCTTTAGATGGAAAATATTTGATTCTTCTAGTTATAATAGGGAATATTTATGATAAACGCTTAGCCTAATGTGAATTAATACCACAACATGTAAAATTACGTGACCCCATATAGAAATTGGAAGCCTTGTTCTCATTATTAATGGTCTAGCAATAAGCTGGAGGAGTTTAATTAATGATTCGGCAAAATCATTTTATGTATATACATGACCAATAGGATGCTCAATAATAATCCCAACTAATGTACAATAATCATTGAAAGCTTGAGATATAAGTACATCAATGTTATCAAGTCTAACTTTATTGATTGTATAATCGAGAAATTATGCTTGTAACCTGATTATTTAAGCTAAAAATTTGGCAAATGCCATATTGGCAGTTGATGGTAAACAAACGTATGACCATCTGCTAGAGGCATCTATCAATACCATAATATATCTGAATGGCCTACAAGGTGGGTGAATAGACCCACATCTATCTCCTTGAATACGTTCAAGAAACATACGCAATTCGCTATTAATTTTAACTTATGATGGTTTCAAAATCAGCTTTCCAACAGAATAAGCTCTACATGAGTTTTTATTTGTTTCAAAGAGCTTCTGGCCCTTCAATGGATGTCCATGTGAGTTTTCAATCTTTCTTCGCATCATTGATGAAGAAAAATGTCCTCATCGATCATGCCATAAGTCTAATATCCGAGGATCTTCCTTAACTACCACATATGATTCAATCATATTTAAATATGTGTAAAGCTATCCTGAGGAAAGCTTTGGAAGTTTTTTAAATATATACTTCTATCCAAAAATCTAATTAGTAATATACATATACTTTTATTATCTTTAGTCCCAGACTGAGTATTATATCCATGAAGATATATATGATTAAAACTCAACAAATTCCTTTTAGATTTTGAAGAAAACAAAGCATCATTTATTAAAAATTTTGTTCCATTTTGTAATATAAAGCTGGCTTTACAAGTTCCTTCAATCCGTCTCTAGGACCTGATATTATATTAAAAAATTGCTTTTGTTTGTTTTAGATCTAGGAAGTACTTTTTACTTTTAAGGATAGTGTACGTTGTACCACTATCTAGTATGCAAATATCCCCAGCATTATCTTTAAAATTTGCTCAATCATTAGTATAATCCATATCAGGCTTCACACAAAAATAAACAATTTAATAAAAATAAAGTTTCAATCATAATATTTTACATAAGGTATTACATAATATCTGAAAGACAAAACATATCTTATAAAAGCATTATTTAGTACAATAAACATAGTAACAATATCTAGTTATCACTAATATCTCCTTCAACAAAATTATCAGTAAAATCAAAAGCATCAAGATGCATTGAATCGTCTGTAGTACCAAGATGTTTTGTAAAATTTACTTCCTTTTCTTTCGTTTTCATAAATGCCTTATTAGGTTTGCAAAGATGCTCTAGCGTTCGATAGACTAGAGCCCAATGCCCTTTAGTACAGCATCTATGGCAAGAATCTTTAGGATTCTAGGAAAAATTTTCTTGAACATATTTCTCTTTATCATGTCTTCTTTCATGATGCTTTTTTTGGATTGTATGGTTTTGTATGGGGTAAAAACTACCTTGATCGCATCCTCGACCACGATCACGGCCATAACTATGACCACGTCTGTGTCGACATCCATGACCATGCCCGTGATTATGTCCTTGCCCAAAATTTTCAATACTTACAGCATTGCATTTGTGTTTGGAAATGCTGTCGAACCTGTAGGACAAGACTGATGATTTTTATCAAAAGCTCATTATTTTTCTCTGCTATAAAAAGAGAACAAATTAGTTTAGAATATTTCTTAAAACCACACAACGGATATTGTTGCTATAAGGTTATGTGGAATACATAAAATATGGAGTAAGTCTTCTCCAACATTTCCTCATCAATAATTTTCTCCCTATAAAACGTCAATTGTGAAACTATTCTGAACATGACAGAGTTATAATTACTGACTTTTTTAAAGTCTTGGAATCACAGAGCATTCTATTCATCATGGGTTGTAGGGAGTGTAACTTTAGTTTGATGATCGAATCTTTCTTTAAGATCCTTTCATAATACACTTGGATCTTTCACAACGAGATATTCGCATTTTAAACCTTTATCAAGGTGTCTACAAAAGAAAATCATCACTTTTGCCTTATCTTGTGATGATGTGGTATTGCCTTCTTTAATTGTCCCCGAGAGACCCAATGAGTTAAGATGCATTTCTACAACAAGAATTCAAGGCATATAATTCTTTCATGTGATATCCAATGCAATAAACTCAAGCTTTGTAACGTTTGACATGGTGATAACTATAACAAAAAACAACAATAATTAGAATTACTACTTTTTTTTTTATTTAAAGCATAAATAGTACAACCATTACATGTCAAACATAATAACAATTAACAAAAGAGAAAAAAAGAATGTAGTAAATACAAATAACAAATTAAATTTCATGGGAGAATATTCTCCAATAATAAGAAGGATAAGAAGCGTGATGAAGAGTAATTATGATCATTAGGCTTGGATTAATCATTTTGTAAAAATTATAACCATAGGCGATTTCTAGTAAGAGGATAGAATATTGAGGAGGATGAGAAGTGACATGTGAAAGTTAAGAATTTACTAATTTATGGAGCAAAAACTAGTCGTTTATTACCGCTGGAATAGTGTTATAGCAGTTGGAATAGAATAAAGAGGGTATTGCCCTTGATTGATAATTTGAGAAAAATACAAAACCATATATAGTAACTATTGAAAAAATAGTACGCAGCGAAATTTTAAAATTTTATATCAGAGTATTTTTCAAAGCACAAGTTTGACATGCTATATACATAAATTAATCGGATTTTACTAACCTTTGAATGTCGAAGAATTCCTGTAATCCGTGAAGAGAAATAATGTTCCAAAAGAGCCTCAACCAACTGGTCTTCTTTACTATTCTCTATCCACGATCGGAGTGAGTGTGGGCTTACACATACAGCTCTTCCTCAAGGTGATTCTCCTTCTAACCAATTGAGAGAACCCAAAGCTAGTGTTTGTAATTTGTGAATAAGAGCTCTCAGGGAGTTTCAGATTCTCACCAGTAGAGTATCACTCTTAATCTCTCAATTGATCTAAATAACTCATGAGACTCACTCCCTATTTATAGAGGTTGGGTCTAGGTTCATTCATTATCAAGGTCTCAAAAATTTGAATCAGAATCAAATTCGGATCAATATCAGATGAAATTTGCGTAAAAACGCGTGATTTTTATTTCGCGCATAGGCAGGCCTATCTGTCTCATAGGCAGGCCGAACATGCCCCATCGACAGGCTGAACTTTAGGATCGGCATGCCGAACTACCGAAAAAAAATCCCAACAAATCTTTTATTTTTCACCCGAGATTCTATAGGATAAAGTTCCAGTTTTAATTCAAATAACCCAATAGAGAAGTTATCTAATTAAAACAACTTTATCTAGATAATCTCTAGAAAAATAAATAGATTCCTAATAATTCTACAAGTTTATCTTGATATAATTTATTCAAAACTAAATCAACTGATAAACAGACAAGAATTATCCAATCCCAATCATTCAACAAGTTTAATCTTGAATTAATTTTGTCACAAAATTAATTCACCTGATAAACAGACATGAATTATTTGATTCTTTCAAATTTCAACCAATCTAATAAATCTGACATAAGTAACCAATAATTAGAAAAGCACGCCGTATCGTTACAGGATTTTGTGAGCTAGCAAAGGGGACCAAATAGACCTATATAGTTCAAGCTTCCGATAATTATGAAACCCAATATCCCAGATATACATTTCACAATTATCAACTCCAACACTACTCCACTAAAAGCTTGGAGTTGCACTTTCAAACTCTATAGAATTACGAAGCTCGTATAGCTGAGTCTCCATGACATATCATAGTGTACTGTATCTCCATAGGATTATCCATAATCGGCTTAAGGACAAGTTATGTCTTACCTTCTTGATTATTTTTATCTTACCTTCTATTATCTCACCATCGGAAAACTTACCATCTAAAGACGGTATACCCTTCGATTACACCTATGTATCCAAATGGTTGAGCGCTCTAGTTTTTCAATTATAGGATAACGCATATAAGAGGATATCACTTTTGCTAAAGAGGAGCTATGGATTCCATGTCTATGAATAATAGGTCTACGCTATCAAGAGTCATGCCTCCAACGTACTGGCATGCATACCACTATTAAAATGTGGGTGTCACCCTTTGGTATATCAAAAGACACAAGTCAAGACAATATGCCCACTATTCATCTCAAGATTAAGATACAATACAAATGATTATCTAAAGTGAATTAATTTGCCAAGACAGAATTATTAATCCAAATCAATTCACTTTATGTCCCGATCAAACACATCGTCACCTATGACAACGTGCCAATGCTTCTATTCATGGAGTCCACCTTCGATGGTTAAGACAAACCATCTCCCAATAGGGATATAGACAATATAAAAATCTTTTCATGAATAAAGTACCCAACTTTATTCCCTCGATTGCGGATCTTATGATTTAGACGGTTACCTTAAGAATCGTGTCTTTCGCATAATCTGTCCATCATATGCCCAATTCTTAAAGGTTTAGATTGACAGTCTCAGACTATTGTTTGCTTATCATACATTCAACACATATGAACATAAAGAGGACAAGATTTGGTATATATAATAAATAAATTCTTTATTGATAAAAATGTCTCAAAAAACTTATTACATTTTTACTCCTTAGGGCATACATGTCTAACAATCTCCCACTTGCACTAAGTGAGTAAATATGACAAATCTCGCATCCGCATATCTTCCACATGCCTCTTGAAGACTCTCCCAGTAAGTGTCTTCATAAATGGATCAGCTAAATTATCCTCTGACGCGGTTATGCACACCGTGACATGCCCGCCCTCGACGAAGTCCTTTATCACATAATATTTTTGATCAATATGCTTACTCTTCTTGTGAAATCTTGGTTCCTTAGCATTAGCTACCGCTGCACTGTTATCTCAATACAGTGATATCGCCTTATCCATACCAGGAACTACCTCAAGATCCCCAAGGAACTTGCGGAGCCACACTGCTTCTTTCAAAGCATCACTAGCTGCCGTATACTCGGCTCCATCATTGAATCTGAAGTGCAATCTTGCTTCACACTTCTCCAACTGATGGCACCGTCACCTAGAGTGAACACAAAACCCGAAGTTGATTTCCTAGAATCCAGACAGGATTAAAAATCTGAGTCAGTATATCCTAGAGGATTTAAGTCCTCACCTGAATACCCAAGCATATACCCTCGAGTCCTTTTTAGATACTTAAAAATATGCTTTACCGCAACCCAATGGTTCGGTCCTAGATCCTCCTGAAATCAACTTACAATCCCGACCACATAGCAAATATCCGATCGTGTGAAAAGCATGGCATATATGAGACTGCCCACTACCGAAGCATAAGGCACCTTCTTCATGTATTCTCTTTCTTCATAAGACTTTAGAGAGTCTTTCTTAGAAAGAGTAATTCTAGACCTAAATGGTTGCCCACCTTTCTTGGAATCCTGCATTGTATACCTCCTGAGAATTTTATCTATGTAGCTGGCTTGTGACAAAGCTATCATTTTGTTCTTCCTACCCCAAAAGATCTGGATACAGATAACAAAAGTAGCCTCACTCAAGTCCTTCATGTCAAACTGCTTGGTCAACCATTATTTGACCAATGACAACGCCTCAATGTCATTGCCAATTAGCAGAATGTCATCTACATAGAGCAGCAGAAAAACCACCTTTTCATTCTTAATGTGTTTATAAACACATGGCTCATCCACATTTTGTGAGAACCAATAAGTCTTGATCACCTGATCAAATCTTATGTTCCAAGAACGGGAAGCCTACTTAAGTCCATATATTGACTTTAGCAACTTACAAACCTTACCCTCTTGACCCTTGACCTTGAACCCGTCTGGTTGTTCCATATAAATGGACTCATCAAGATAGCCATTTAGAAAAGCCATCTTGACATTCTTTTGCCAAATCTTGTAGTCGAGAGCAACAGCTATGGACAAGAGAATCCGGATGGACTTAACCATGGCTACAGGCAAAAAGGTTTCCTCTGAATCGATTCCTTCCTTTTGCGTATAACCCTTAGCTATCAGTCTACCCCTAAAGGTTTTGACCTTTCCATCCACTCCTCTTTTCCTCTTGAAGTTCCATTTACACCTTATGGGTTTTACCCCTTCGGGAAGATCCACAAGCTCCCAGACCTGATTAGTCTCCCTAGACTTCATCTCATGTTCATGGCCTCTGTCCAGAGTTTCGAATCAACATCCTCCATAGCCTTTGCATAAGTGTAAGGATCCCTGTCATGTTCATCCGATTCAGCTAAGAAGGCCTCCCCATTGAACATATACCTCTCGGGTTGATGCTCGATCCTCCTACTACGCCGAAGCCCCTTAGGTTGTTGTTCGGGTTGGTCTGGCCTTTCTACACTGATCGAAATGGTCTCATTTGGAACCTCCGGTGTGATCAGATCACTCCTCAACTCCTCAAGCACTACTTTGCTTCAAGGCTTAAAGTCGTTCACGTAACTCTCCTCAAGGAAAATTGTATTAGTTGAAACCACGACTTTATTTTCCTTTGGGTTATAGAAATAACCACCTTTAGTCCATTTTGGATATCCTATAAACACGCAAACTTTTGAATATGCTTTCAACTTATTTTCATCCTTAAACAGGACATGAGCCAGACATCTCCATATGCGAATATGGCTTAAGGATGTCTTTCTACCCGTCCACAACTCGTGAGGAGTTTTAGGGACCAATTTTGATGGCACATTGTTTAAAAGATAATATGCAGTTTGTAGTGCATATCCCTAAAAGGATAAAGGTAATGATGAATAACTCATCATGGACCTTATCATGTCTAATAAAGTCCTATTTCTTCTCTCCGCTATGCCATTTTGCTGGAGTGCCCGGTGCAGTCAAATGGGATAAAATCCTATTCTCTAATAAGTGTTTCAGAAACTCATCAGAAAGGTATTCTCCACCTCGATTAGATCGAAGTGTCTTTATGGGTCTACCTAGTTGTTTTTTCACTTTAGCCCGAAACTCCTTGAACTTGTCAAAAGTTTCGCTTTTGTGGTGCATCAGGTACACATACCCATACCCTGAGTAATCGTCAATAAAAGTGATGAAGTACTCATACCCTCCTCGTTCCCTGATGTTCATTGGTCCGCAAACATCACTATGCACAAGTTCTAGAACCCCTTCGGCCTTATTGCCCTTAGACCCAAATGGTCTTTTGGTTATTTTACCCTCCAAACAAGATTCACATTGAGGTATAGATTCTACCTTTAAGTGACTTAAAGGTCCATTCCTTACTGGCCTTTGAATCCTATTCAGGTTAATATGGCCAAGGCGCAAATGCCAAAGATAAGTCTTATTAGAATGAGAAATTTTAAGCCTTTTAGAGTTATTATCATTCATCTTAGCATTAAGCAGTAAGTCCATCTTAGGTTTGATAAAATATAGATTATTTTGTATCCATCCAGAATAGATAAAAGATTTGTTTTTACTAATCACCATTTTATTATTAAAAGAAACTAAATAAGAGTCTTTAAATAAACAAGCTACAGAAATTAAATT
>CAMOHE010047859.1:3702-18221 GCA_946598075.1 Artocarpus hirsutus
CCCCCCCCCCCCCCCCCCCCCCCCCCCCCCCCCCCCCCCCCCCCCCCCCCCCCCCCCCCCCCCCCCCCCCCCCCCCCCCCCCCCCCCCCCCCCCCCCCCCCCCCCCCCCCCCCCCCCCCCCCCCCCCCCCCCCCCCCCCCCCCCCCCCCCCCCCCCCCCCCCCCCCCCCCCCCCCCCCCCCCCCCCCCCCCCCCCCCCCCCCCCCCCCCCCCCCCCCCCCCCCCCCTCTTCTTTTTTGAAAGGGAATGCCCCTGTTTTGTCAACATAGATTTGTATCTATTTCACGTGTTATTGCACGGAATCTAATGACTAGTAAAGATACAGTTGTCAGTCTTATTATTAAATCCTGCCATGAAACTTCTCTAACTCTTCGTTAAGTGTGAAGTGTAAATATATTTTATAGCATTTGTTAGTCCCGAAAGTCAGCTGAGCACCTTAGATGGTTTTAACAAACATTTTATTTTGGCAAGACTTTAACGGACAGGACAAGATCCAAAAGTCAAAGATGCTGATATTCATGTGGCCATCTAGAACTTACCAGTAAACTTGTTCACCTTGGAAAAATGATATCCTGCAAATAAATTAATAGAACACCATAAGAATAAGCTTTTCAACTCAGAATATAGCATCCACTTTGATAGAAAATTCATAACCAAAGGCATACAATCGCCAAACATAGGCGCACAAAACCTAAGAAGAAACTCAAACGAGCAATGTTCAAAGCTAAGCATAATTTAGGCCACTCATAAATCATGAAAGTTAAGTTCAAATGCCGTGTATACTAAAGATGCTGATACTTTAAAATCATGCCCAAAATGCTAAAAAAAAAAGGTAAGAAATATTACAACACTAAATTGGTGGACCAACAAAATTAGTTACTTGCAGAGGACAATCCTGAACAAGCACTAGATGATCCTTAAACAATGTGTTTTCCCTTGATGCCTATCTTTTTTTCAAATATTCAAATGGAGAAATTACCACTCCAGACACCGTAGGATTCACCCAAAGGGGTGATCAAGTGCACAAAATAAATTGAAAGTCTTGATTCCATTCAAACTAGATTTGAAAACCAAAACACAACGGAAAAACCTAACCCAATGAAGGTATTGTAGTTTCAAATTTTTGTTGCACCATGATATGATCAATTATCACAAGGCACTATGACATAGTACAAAGTTTCAAGACAACCTGTAGCATGTACTTCTGGATCTCCTATAATGTATGAACAGGCCTGCACCAAGTTCCAAAGACAACCAAAAAACGAACAAACAAAGAGGAAGAGGAAAAAAGTTCCTTACAATAGATACTGAAGAAAATACATAATAAAAGAAAACAATCCTTTGTATTAAATTATTTGATCAAAAGATGAACATCAAGAACACCAGTAGTGGGCATTTGGTCTAGTGGTATGATTCTCGCTTTGGGTGTGAGAGGTCCCGAGTTCGATTCTCGGAATGCCCCTGTTTTGTTAACATGCTATGTTTATTTTATTGGTTGTTGCAAGGAATCCTTGCTAGTGCTACATTCAGTTTTGTTCTAAAATCCCGCCCCAATAAGTTAATAGGAAGAGTGCAAATATTTTTATATTTTGACTTTTTATATGCTTTAAGCAGTGTAACCTGGTCCAGACTCAGCAGAAGACCTATGTTAACCCAATGGTAATGTAACCACACATACCTTTTCCTAATAAGAGGAAAACAATCAAGTTCTGATTTATTACCAATAGCAGTACCAAATCTGCTTCACACCTGCAGTATTTAGATGATACTGAGTTCCAAGACATTTATTGTTAAAACGACTTTGATGACTAGCAAATGAATAAGGCCATGTTAGAACTTGCCTACAAAGTCATTAGCCTGATAAAAATCAAATCCTGTCCATCAACATTTTCATAACACTATAAGAAGCAACTTCTCAACAAAAAAGCACTCATCAAAGTAGGAACTGACGAAACTGCAGAAATAAAGAAATTATTTCTTAGTTGAACATATCATTGAAAAATAAAGGTCATACTATCAGTTGTGGGCATTTGGTCTAGTGGTATGATTCTCGCTTTGGGTGCGAGAGGTCCCGAGTTCGATTCTCGGAATGCCCCTGACTTTTTTTTAAGTAGTACTGCTCCAAGAAATTTCTACTGAATTTTTAGTGCATTATTGTTCGGACGACAGAGAACAAATATCTAAATGAAATTTAATATATGCTCTAAGCAGCATGACCTGGTCCTGAGTTAACTGAGGACTTGTACTATGCTATGGGTCACACTTAGGTATATCAATTTCAGACAAGACTTGATGAACAATAAACATTAAACAAACTAGAAATACTGATGTCCTAACTCCTACGCTAGAACCTAAACCATAACCTCATTGGACGTAAAGAAACAAAATCCACCGAAGTCTATCATACCAATACCATAGAACACTATGACACATAAATTGCCAGCTCTCATGTTGTATGAGTTAGAGAGCAAGCCTATGTAGGAAGGGTGTCATGCGTTGACACAAGATCAATCATGCTTTCACACATAAGGGACTAACTTAGGAAGGGTGTCATGCATTGACACAAGATGCATCATGCTTTCACACGTAAGGAACTAACTTAGGCCATTTGAGTTGAGGATTAAAATGTCATGTGTTAATATTTCTATTCTTCCCTCCCATGCCAATATCAAGCAAAGTATTAGATCACCAGATCAGTGAAAAGACGAGTAGTTACTTAAGCCAATATGCTTCAACAACAGGTAAGAACTAAGAATTGAGAAACCCTTGCTAAAGAGGCAGATGACAACGATTACTTTAAACATGATCTCTAATGGCCACTAATATGTAAAAGCAACTGTACCAACACGACAACATGAGAAAGAGAAACAAATTCTTTGTTAAGCATGTTAGTTGTAAAAGAGACATCATAACAATCAGCAGCGGGCATTTGGTCTAGTGGTATGATTCTCGCTTTGGGTGCGAGAGGTCCCGAGTTCGATTCTCGGAATGCCCCTTTTTAGTCATAAACATCAATTTTAATTTCTTTTTCTTTTTTTTCTTTTTTTGCGAAACTGCAAAAGCATATAATATTCAATTTAGTTTTATATTGCTTTAAGAAAGTTGACCTTGACATGTCAGTTCATGAACTGCAATAATGCAAATGGTGAGTCTACATTAAAATAGTTTCTCATGACACTTGAAGAATGAAGGGCCAAAGGACTGCAGCTGCAGATACTAAAATGAGCTGGTCATGCTAAAAGACTCAACAGGTCTACCAGCTTGCAAGTAAGGCTTATCTTGTCTTGGTAAGCATTTTGATGCAATATCATCATGTTCATGCCATCTAGCCATTTTATCGACCACTTTGGTTTCATGTTTTTGCAAAAGGCATACACAAATAGTAGCTAGATTATAACTAGAAACAACAACACCCCCGTAACTTCCATTGCATATCAATGATTCGACCTCCACTACCTTTAAGCATCTAATTATCAGAAAATGCAACCATTCACGTGTTGCAGACATCAAAATTTATCGAAAGCTCATTTGTTATTGCAACATAATGCACATCTATTTCCTATGTAAAGGCTAAGAAGAAAACTTCCATTCAATTGATGATGACAGAATAGAACAATGCCGTGCGCCCTCGACATGGATTTTAATACTACATAGACTCCAAAAGTTAAAATTGCCTAACCATTCTACATCACGTCAATAGAAAAACCAAATCAGTCATAAAAAAAATCCTCTATTTGTGCATGGAAAAGAAAGGTTCACTAATCTAAAACAGATATCTCAAGGTTCACTGATATTCCATTTTAACTATATAGCCCTGTCGATAACACCTAGAATCCCGTGTCCAATGTTCCCATTCTAAATACAGCAACAATTACAATAAAAATCTGCGAATAACTAGTCCAAACTCGCAATAAGTACATTGAAGTGTTGCTCGAGAAACCGGTCAAGCTTAACCCAAACCCAAACCCAAATATACAATTGAAAAAGAAAAAGGAACTATTTGATTGTAGCGCAGGGTATATAGGATGGTGGTCGTGGAAACCAAGTTATAAACGTTGACAGTGCAGCAAAATTACTTAAAAAATAAATTAAAAAATAAAATAATAAAAAAATCCCTTTGATGAGAGGGCCCAAGAGTAATCAAAATGATAATAGAATAAGAAAACAAGCCAGAGATCACAAAATGCGGAATAAATATTATAAATAATCTGAAGATAAGGTCATCTATATCACCATTTTAAACAATCGCCAGACCTATATATTGACCTCAAACGCTAACTAAACAACCTCACAGTGTGGGTAAGAGCTTGGTCTCGAGCAACAAGTGAAACTTGATGTATCAACTACTGAGCCTTCAAGCGTAAAAATATCAATTTCAGGAAGAAAATTCAAAATACAACAACTTTTTCCAGAAAATATACAGTAGAAGTTGTGAATTCCAACGAAATATGACCTGCGTTACGCATTCTAAAACCGTAAATACAATTCAACTTTGCAATTAAGTAATTTAAAAAAAAAAGAAAAAAAAAAAAAAAACAGACACACACACACACGCACACACAAAGCAACAAAGCAAGGTCTATAATCACTTACCTTTACTACACGATTAGGCCGCAAATGAAAAGAGAATCAACAGCAACACTAGTTCTCTGCTTGGCTGCCCGGAAAACGGCGGAAAATTGGAGAAAATACGAAGAAAATAGGGTCTGCTCTGCAGTCAACCGGCTAATAACCGCCTAGGTCAAATATGTTATCAAAACCTTTTTTGGCGCCGCGTGGCGCTTTGGTGATTTTGAAAGTTTCCCGTTTCATTAATTAAACTGTAGCAATAAATTTGGCCATTTTGACGCCCCCTCTCTCCCTTTTTTTGTTTCGAAAAACTACTTTTATCCCATTAAAAATTAAAAAAAAAATCACTTTTTTTCTTTTGGTCTCCTTCTCCAGCTCTCAAATGTTGTCATTCGTGTTTCTGTCCTTAATTTTAAGATGAGCGATCGCTTTTATTTTTTGTGTCGTTCTCATTTTTTTAAACTTCCTCTTCGTTCCGTTATATCTTCGTCGCTTATTTCTACAATTACCGTTTGATCAATTACTGTTGTCGTTTTCTTTAAAAGCGATTGTCGTTTGTTAGTTACGAAGTCTTCTTTCATTTTGCTCGTTCTTTTTTCTTCTTCGGTTTTTTTTTACCTTCTTCTCAATTTTTTGTCGTCTTTGTTTCTGCCGTTTTCTAGTTGGTTGCCATGTCCTAAGATTGTTGTCGTTTTCTACGTTATTGTAGTTCTATATTTTTACGGCCATCTATGTCGTCATTTTCTTTTTCTGCTTTACGATGACATGCTTTATGTTAGTACTCGTCGGTTTTCATCGCTCAGTTTTTCTTTAGTTGTGGTTGCCTTTTTCTTTTTGTTTTGGCGTCATTTTATTCTTGTCGTTTTCATGTTCAAGACGTTTAATTTTTCCTTGGGTTTGTACATCGTAGTCGTTTATTTGTTGTGCTTAGAACTCGTTTTCTCAATTGTCGTTTGCATTTTCTGTCTGCTTCTTGTTTTGATTTAAGTCGTTTCTTTATCTTCTTTTTTCATTTACTGATATGATTTTTGTTACGTCAGTATATTTTTTCTATTTGGAAGGTTACGTCAGTTTATTACTATTATTATCATCATCATCTTGAAATGTTTTTCTTTTTTTTTTCTTCATTTTCATAGTCTCATTTTTTTTTTTTTTGTTTTGGCCAGAATTATCAGTTCGTTGTTGTTTATTCCAGCGTCACCTTTAGACAGTGATGCTGGCTGTGATTTTACCTGCCGATGTGGGACTATGTATCTTTCAATGTCTTAAAAAATAGCAAAGAAATCTAAAACATTTGACTAGATGCTAGGGATCCAAACATTTTAACAATCAATCATCGCCACATGTGAGTTATCTTCTTACAAGAAAAAAGGTCTTATAAAAGTAAAGCAAAAAGGCGTGCAAAAAAAAAAAAAAAAAAAAAAAGGAAAAAGAAGAAAACGAAACGGAAAGAAAACAAAGCAAAAAATCATGTGAATGATGCTTAAAAATAAATTATTCGGAATTTAAAAAATACATATTCTTTTATTGGCGGGTATTTAAAATAGGGATTTTTTATTTCAAAGGTCCAACTTAAAACAGAGGGAGAGGGTGATGTGACGCGCGTAAGTATGTACAAAGTGTAAGAATAATAGCATTATCGATGCAAAGCAGGATTTTAACCAGTTTGAGGATTGAATTGTCAAGGTTTAAAAGAATGGGGATTCAAGTACAAGCCACGGGATAAGGTTAGCCTAGGGACTAATGATGCTACAATGCTCTGCCTGTCGCCTTGTCTCTGGTAAAAGTAGTTTGACAAGATAGAACAGGCACAAGACAATTTTGTGGGCATAGAAAAGCATAATATTAGCCAGTTTGGGGAATTAAAATGTCAAGAATTATAGATGAACATAATAAAGTAAAAAGCTATAATATAAAGTTTTTATGTGTGATATTTTTCAAACCCAAACTGATAACTGATAGTTTAAACTATTCTTCTAAACATCCTATATTAATACGGACTCTAGTAAGAGTGGTAGGATAGGGACTAATGATGCTACAATGCTCTGCCCATTGCCTTGGAGCTGGCAAAAGTAGTTTAACAAAATAGAACGGGCTTAACAAAAATTGGTAGGCATGGAAGCGATTATCCAACTTTGACAAGAAAATGGATGACCAGATAACACAAACAAAGCAAACTCTATTTCATTGCTCTACAAATCACACAATCGAAAACAAAGAAAACTCTTGGAAAATTCAGCTAGTTTTCATCACCGAGACATGGGTATTACGTAAAATTAAATGTGTGCTAAGACATGAGGTATTTGAATGAAGCTAAGTTGGGGGCTTTTTGGTTGAGGAAGAAGACCATCAAAAACTGAAAAATGCCTATGGCAAAAATGCAGAAAAGCCAGTTCCATAAGTCCCAAGAATTTCAACTTGCATGAGCGATTGTCGGTAATATTAAGACGCTCAATTTTTTGACTTCGAATGCTTCACAAGCCAATCGATAACTTTATCAATATTTGTAGAGTTTTTACAAGAAATCATGAAGCAACAAACTTCTCTGTCAGCGATGGACCTGAGCCCCCTGCACGGCAGAAAAACCTTCCTCAGTTTCCACATAAATTCTTTCAATAATAAAGTGCTCACCTGAATTTCAGCTCTTGTCGTACATAAAAAAGTAACAAGAAAACAAAGGTTTGACTCTGACTTGGCATTGAAGAAGAGACTGCATGCTCGTTTCCCTATAGATGGTTTTAAGTAAATATGAAACTCATGAGAAGGAACCTTCTCTGCACCAAACAACTTTTGTTTTTATTTTTAAATTTATTATCCTAGACAGGATTTTTGCCCTCGGCTGCAAATTTGTATGTGTCATATTCAGCACGGAGAACAACTTTGCCTATCTTTTTGGAGGATGGGATAAGCCACCTAAAACATCTTTTCATATCATTCCCTCAAGTTACATTTGTTCTGTCAGCGCCTCTTTGGACAAAGCTCCTGGTTTGTCAATTTTGTTGCCCATTACCAGCAGTGGAATACCATTCAGTGAAGGCTTACTCAACAGATCGTGGAGTCCGCTTTTAGAGACGGGCAAGTTATCATAATCAGCAGAATCCACAACATAACTGCACCATGGAAAAGTGAGACAAGAAATTGCCGGTAGTTGAAATTGAACAAACCGTACTAGCGATCCCAAATTTCAATGATTATAATACCACACAGAACATAAAAAACACCAGCATATCAAAATGCCTTGCAGTGAAACAAAGACAAAGAATGAAAAATAGTTCTAGTCATACACAATAGCTGAAACTGCCCGGCAGTATCTTTCCCACATACTGCGAAACCTTGGTTGGCCTCCGAGATCCCACAACTTTATAGTCACGTTTCCTTTGGCAACTTTCTTCATATTAAATCCTACCTATGGACAAAGAATACAATTATAAGTGAAATCTGCCAAGAAATTCACACAGGAAAAGATGAAGGGCATGTGTAGATTCATTGAGCAAGATAATTACCGTGGGGATCATGTCTTCACTATATCCACCAGTCTTGCAAATAAGATACAGGAGTCCGAATGAAAAAATCAGCGCCAAAAAAAAGAGCAGAAAAAGAATCAAATGGAACAGTTCTTGCAGATTTGTTAACTTACAGCAATCACATTCACAAGGGATGTTTTTCCAGCATTTTGAAGGCCTACTAGAGATAGCTCCATTTCTTGCTTGAAGAAAAGACTCTGCAATTAGCAAAAGACACAAATTCATAAGTAAATCACTTGGAAATCAAGTAAGAGAATATCAGCCCCAAACAGATTGGCTAAGTAAGAGAAAGTGATATTTATAATGATTCATGTATATATAAAAGAAAAATTTCAATTGTATTGACCATTCAAGGTCCACATTTTTCTCAGCAACCAAACTGAAAGCAACAATTCTAAGCATTTTTTACAGTCAATCTACGAACTCCTCAATTCACAGTTTATACAACAAAACGAAATTGAGTCCACTATCTGATTTAGGAACGAACAAAACGAAAATGAAGAAAAGAAGAAATCAAAGCTCTGAGTTTTACGCCTTCTAATCAGAATTGAGGTAAGTTTAAGCCAAAAATAAGCTAAAAATTATACATCTCTTTGCTCAGAGAAATCGAGAATATAATTTAAAAAAAACTGAACTTAAATTTGTATGCATTTTGCTGCACTTTCTCTGCAGCCAAACAGACGAAAACAAAACAGAGCATTACCTTCGCAGCCAATTGAGAAAAGCTTCCCACAAACTCATTGCGAACGGGCACGATAAGAGAATCTAAAGACGAGAAAATATTTTTTTTTCTCGGGGTTTCAAATGGATTTCTTAATTAATGCTCAGAGAAAATTTTGTGCGCCTTTTTCCAATTTCTTCTGCATAATCGGAATTATACAAATTTCTCAACGGTATAGAAAATAGAAATAAAAATAAAAAATAAAAAATAAATAAGACAAAAAGAGGAATGTTCGGCTGGTTTTTTGCTACGCGCCTTATTCGCAGGGGCGTGGAATCCCGTCTTCTACCGGGGACGTGTGGAGATTTTATTGGTGCGCGTGCTTCGCGCGCTGAAATCGGGACGGAATGTAGTTTACTTGATGACTGAATGGAAGTTGGAGAAAGGGAAAGCAGACGACAAGCGTCTTGCATGTTTGAAAAGGCAACGATTTTGTCGTCGTTCGACCAATGAGAAACGGTCCAGCTTTTGCGCTGGCCAACTCTAGTTCAGTAGTGGTGGGTAAGTTTTGTCGTTTTGAGCAAACGCGAGGCATTAAAGTGGGTTTATTTCTCTAGTTTCCGTTTATGAGAAGTCTGTTACAAATTGTCTGCTTGCCAATAAAGTTTTGTAAGGTAAAAAGGATGCATTGAGGGATATAATGGTACATTCCTTAAAAAAAGGTCCTTGTGATATAAGAGGGCATTTTAGATCTGTAACAATTACATTAAAAATCTCATAATAGAAAATATTGTAATAAAATTGGTTTAAATTCTAAATTACGGTTTGAATCATGAGGCATTGAGGGATATAATGATACATTCTTTAAAAAAAATCCTTATGATATAAGAGGGCGTTTCAGATCTATAACAATTTCATTGGAAATCTTATGATATAAAATATTGTAATAAAATTTGTTTAAAACGTAAATTACAGTTTGAATCTATGAGTTTCAAACATTTTACAAGTACTAATGCTTATAACGTTTTTTTCTCTGAGCAAAGAAAAAAAAAAAAAGAAAGAAAAACTAACATGGAAAGTGTGAAACTACTGACATTATTTTATCAATTGAATAGCAAAATCTGTCAGGAAAAAAAAAAAGGGAGAGAGAAAAGCCAATGATTATTTAACTATTTTTTTAGGGAAAACAAAACTTGTCTTATTTTTTAGGAATGTGTTACAAACTCATTCATGGATATAATTTACCTATGAAAACCAACTTTCAAGGGTGCTTTATGGTTTTGTAACAACTGATTTCAGAGTTAACCCATCACGTCATGGGCTCGGGTCGAAGCAATTACATCATCGACTAGATTATAAGGATCCTTGTAATGTATGGGTGCATTCCTTCTCATGAAATATTAGTAAACTGTAGAATCACCAAAGAAGAGAGTGTTAGAAAGGCCGATGTCAATAAAGTGTGTTAGAAAGAGATTGTAATATGTCTCTTGAATGTGAAAAATCAAAGGCACACTTGTAAATATGAAAAAACGCACATTTTTTAAGTGTTTCAGAATCAACATCTAGCGTTGTGGCTCTAAAACTTAAGACCATGACGTCAGAATTTAGGAAATGATGTCTTCGAGAGAGAGACCCAAGGCCCATTTGGCATCAACACCAAATTTTGGTGTAGTATACACGGCACTGTGGCGTCGCAATGCCCATTCGAAAATATTGAATTCAAATAAATTTGTCATTTGAGTTGTTACAAACTGATGTATTAATTGATTGTATGTTTTCATACAAACCTAAAAGCACATTACTAACAGCATATCTGTTGTAGTAATTGTGTTGTTATCTTTTATAATAGTTATGTGGTTTTATAAAAGGATACAATATTTAACCAAAACATTCCACTGGATACAATAGTACATTAATGATAAGTTGTGGCTTATTACCTCAATTTTTTTAAAGGGATCTTTAATGTTTATGTCAACATTATTTTCTTAAAAAAGATTATGTCATCATTAATATTATTATCTGTTATCTAATGAGCTTTTTTTTTTTTTTTTGTGCATCTAAGTTTACCATGCAATATGTTTGTAGGAGGGATGGAAATGAATATATAAGTACTAAAAACCACTTGCTTTATAAGACTGCAGTACTATTATAAAGCTTATGTGAATAATCTTGAATTGTTTTTAACAATGTAACAAATGCTCTCATCATGAATTCCAACTTAATCGGGGAACCTGATCATATGAGACGCCCAATATATCTTTCAATGGCTCCATATTATTCAACCAAAAAAAAAAAGCACAAGTATATTATTCATGATAAAATTGAGCTTTAAATATAGCTATGCGAATAGTTGGCTGTGCGTGTATAAATGACGGTTCATGACCTGTAATGTATTCCCTAATTAAGCAGATACTTGGAGTCGCAATGGTGTTTGATGATATGCAGCTATTGGAGCCACATTCACAATCTGAGCCAAGCCAGAATTCTTAACTGAAGTATGCACGATTTTCACTTCATAATCTCCATGGAAAAGCGAGGTGTGAAGGAACCCGTTGGCGTCGGTTTTCCCGGATACCGAGCCCCTCAATCCCCATTCGCGCAACAACCGGTCGACAACATCCCCGGTCACCAAGTTCCTGAACTTGTTATCAGTCAAACACATTCTGTAGCATCCCTCGGGTTTCCTAGCTGCCCATATAACAATCCCTTTTATTTCAGGGTGAGACCGTGTTTCCCTTAGTATCTGCTCCAAGTACCACGCCTGCCCACAAATATAAATCAGATATACAGTAACATTATTCCTAAAGCAAAAAAGCATACATAAAAAATAAAAATATACACAGTTGGTACCAGGACTAGTAATGCTAAATAGTAAATACGAAATGACATCACAAAAAGTTAATATTTTTACATATTATATTGTTGTAGTAATTATAAGTAGAGCTAATAAGCACGTAAACTAACAGGTCATATCATCCTTGATTGTTACAATATTATCTAGAAACGCGTATAATACCAAATTGTAGTTTGCTAGTTAATCCTAAATTTTTCTAGCCAATTATGGAGGCCGCATTAATCAGTAAAAATAATGTTAAATTAAACTCTTTAAGATAGCATGGAGATCACATCAACTATCAGTCACCTAACATGTTACTTATGTTCTCCCTTAAAGATACTCTAACATAATTCATGAATATTTTTGCACTTAGGCGCGGTCTATGTGGCTTGCCTGGAAGAAGTTCATGAGCCTGTTTGACGGGTGTGCCTGCTACTCGTTTGGACCTTTGCTGCGAAGATTCGCTAACAAATCCACGAGCACACCGAACAAACGGTTTCAAGAACTTTTTCAACCCAAGCCGGGTATGCCGCTCCTTAAGTTGTCATGCATAATTAGTACCTAAAAAACAGATTTTTCCTATTCACGACATATGCGAGTTTTTACCTGATAAGGATCGCCGGTGCTAAAATCCAGTTCAGTAACCCAAATGGGCAATCCCGTTGCTGCAAGAGTATCAATAGAAGCTCTAATGTGAGCAAGGTTAGGCTTCTTAGTGAAATGCCCTTCAAGTCCAATCCCCATCTTCACATTCTCGTTACCAGGAAACTTCTGTATCTCTCTCAGCTTCTTCACATACATCGCCGCTGACGCCTTGGAGTCGCTACTCTCAATAGTGTTAAACTCGTTCATGAACAGCGTGGTTTCTCCGTCAGCTTTCTTCGCCCAGTAATAGAATATCTCCGACGCATTTCTCGCCACCCTTCTCTCGAAGAAATCAAAGTGCAAGTTCTCATTAACGACGTCCCAAGCAATGAGCTGTCCTTTATATCTCGACATGATAGAGAAGACCCTCTTGAAAGAGGCCAGAGCGAGCTGTTTTCGGCTTAGCGAATGGAGCCACCAGGGCTGGTACCTGGGGTCTTCCCAGAGAACGTTGTGGCCTCTGACTGAAATGTTGTGTCGTTTGGCGAATTCGAGCATCGCGTCGCTGACGGAGTAGTCTGGTTTTCCAGGAGACCTTTCGGTGCTGTACCATTTCATTTCGTCCTCGAATGTTGTGACCGTGAACCTGGACGTGAACCAGTCTTGGTAGGCCCGGTTGTTGATGATGTTCTTGTTTATGGCGCAGCCGAAGGGGAAAGATGGCCTCGTTTGTCGGAAGGAGATTGTTGCGTTTGGTAAGGGTTGCCCTTGCGCGTCCACGGCTCGGATTCTCGCCTCTCTCTTGTGTGCCTATAGTACCAAATTAAATAATTAAAAAATCTATTGTTGAAAAATAATAAACTTGATTTATTGGGCGTTTGTTGGTTGTTGAGATAATTAGTCTCTAGAATTTTCTTGCAGTTAATGTTATTTCTAGAATTCTCTATGTTAGATCAGAGTTTGTATTTAATGTTAGTAGTTGAGAAGTTCATTTATTGTTGTATCTAGAACTCTCTATAGTATGCTATATATAAAGATGTTCTTTCCCATTTGTAGCCTAATTTTATGTAACGGATTATGTTATGATAATGACGACGTTAAGTGTTATATTTTTATGATAAGTGTTATGATATATGATAGATGGTGCTAACCATTTTATTCTAAGTGTTATGGCAGGTGACGCTCACGTGAAATTGATGTGCTCAAATGTTCATGTCATTAATGTTATATGTTTAATTATATTTTATTGATAATTTAATGTTATGAATTATTTTTGTATTTAATGTTAGTAGTTGAGAAGTTCATTTACTGTTGTGTCTATAACTCTCTATAGTGTGCTATATATAGAGATGTTCTTTCCCATTTGTACTCACTCCATCGAATGATAAATGCCTCTTATCTCCAATATCTTCTTAATCTTCTTTTAATTATTCAACAAAGTGGTGTCAGAGCCACAAGATTCTCAAAAAAAGGGCAAATGGAGGAATGGTTCCCTTCTAAGTTCCGATGCTCACCAAGAGTAACTATGACAATTGGAGTATCAAGATGAAGGCGCTGCTAGGAGCTCAAGATGTGTGGGAGGTTGTTGAGCGAGGTCATAGAGAGCAAGATGATGTTGCTCTATCCCAAGCCCAGAGGGATGCCATAAGGGATTCAAGAAAAAGAGACAAGAAAGCTCTCTATCTCATTTTTCAAGCAGTGGATGAAGATGGATTTGAGAAGATTTCAAGTGCAACTACGGCCAAAGAAGCATGGGAGAAACTTCAAACTTGCAATAAAAGTGCCGAGCAAGTTAAAAAGATTCGTCTTCAAACTCTTAGAGGTGAGTTTGAACTTTTATTTATGGAGGAATCCAAATCTATTTCCGATTATTTTTCAAGAGTATTGGCCATCGTGAATCAATTAAAGAGAAATGGAGAAGATTTTAGTGATGTAAAAGTTGTGGAGAAAATTCTTCAAACTTTGAGTCCAAATTTTGAGTTCATTGCTACCACCATTGAGGAAATGAAAGATTTAGAATCCATATCCATTGAGCAACTAATGGGCTCTTTGCAAGCCTATGAGGAAAAACAAAAGAAGAAGAAAAATCGAAAGGAGACAATGGAGCAACTACTACAACTCAACTTGAAGGAAGAAAACTTTAGCAATAATAGAAGCCAAAGAAGAGGAGGACGAGGCCAAGGACGTGATCGAGGATGAGGAAGAGAAGGAAGAGGCAGCTACAACAAACATTCCAACAATAATTATTCCAACAACTACAACTCTTCCAAGGACTTCAATAATGGAGAAAGGAGTCAAAATCCACAAACAACGAGAGGACGTGGAAGAAGTAACTCATGGTCAAG
>CAMOHE010047860.1:0-26208 GCA_946598075.1 Artocarpus hirsutus
ATGTATGTAAAGATCCTGGGAATGCTTTTCCAAACTATGATTTCAAATGCATGTTATTAATTACAATAGTTTGCTCCAATTAATGTTTTAAAGAATGAACGTAACGATATCTGTGACGTCCGAAAAGGGGGCATTATAGTAGTTTAGTCTTGGATCCGACTGAAATCGACTTACGATCCTGACTACAAAACAAAAATCCAATCGTGTGCAAAGCATGACATACATGAGACTATCCACTACCAAAGCATAAGGCACCTTCTTCATGTATTATCTTTCTTCATCATACTTTAGAGAGTCTTTCTTAAAAAAGAGTAATTCCAGACCTAGATGGTAAGCGCACCTTTCTTGGAATCCTGTATTGCAAACCTTTTGAGAATTTTGTCTATGTAGCCCTCTTGGGACAAAGCTATCATTTTGTTCTTCCTATCCCAAAAGATCCAAATACCGAGTACAAAATTAGCCTCACCCAAGTCTTTTATGTCAAACTGCTTGGTCAACCATATTTTGACCGATGACAACGCCCCAATGTCATTGCCAATTAGTAGAATGTCATCTACATAGAGTAGTTAAAAAACTACTTTTCCATCCTTAATGGGTTTACAAACCTCCTTAATGGGTTTGCAAACACATGGTTTGTCCACATTTTGTACGAACTCATAAGTCTTGATCACTTGATCAAATCTTATGTTCTAAGAACGAAAAGCCTGCTTGAGTCCATAAATTGATCTTAGCAGCTTACAAACTTTACCCTCCTGACCCTTAGCCTTAAACCCATCTGGTTGCTTCATATAGATGGACTCATCAAGAAAGCCATTTAGAAAGCCATCTTGATATTCATTTGCCAAATCTCGTAGTCGAGAGCGGCAGCTATGGAGAAGAGAATGGGATGGATTTAAGCATGGCTACAGGCAAAAAGGTTTCCTTGTAATCAATTCCTTCCTTTTATGTGTATCCCTTAGCTACAAGCCAAGCCTGATAGGTTTTAACCTTTCTTTCCACTCCTTTCTTCCTCTTGTAGATCCATTTACATCGTATGGGTTTTATCCCTTCGGGAAGAGCTACAAGCTCTTAGACCCAACTAGTCTCTATAGACTTCATCTTTATGTTCATGGCCTCTGTCCATAGTTTCAAATCAATATCCTCCATAGCCTCTTTGTAAGTGTAAGGATTCATGTCTTGTTCATCCAGTTCAGCTAAGAAGGCCTCACCATTGAACATATACCTCTCAGGTTTACGCTCGACCCTCCCACTACGCTAAAGCCCCTTAGATTATTGTTTCGATTCGGTTGGTTTTTCTACACCGATTGGAGTGGTTTCATTCGGAACCCTCGGAGTGATCAAATCACTTGCTAACTCCTTAAGCATCACTTTGCTTTGAGGCTTAAAGTCGTCCATGTAACTTTTTTCAAGGAATGTTGGAGTAGTTGAAACCATGACTTTATTTTCCTTTGAGTTATAAAAATAACCTTTTTTAATCCTTTTTGGGTATCCTACAAATACGCAAACTTTCGAACATGCTTCCAACTTATTTGCATCCGTAAACAAGACATGAGCCTGGCATCCCTATATGCAAATATGGTTTAAGGATGTCATTTTCCCTGTCCACAACTCATGAGGAGTTTTGAGAACCAAATTTGAAGGCATATTGTTCAAAAGATAATATGCGGTTTGTAGTGCATATCCCCAAAAGGACAAATGCAATGATGAATAACTCATCATGGACCTGAGCATGTCCAACAAAGTTCTATTTCTTCTCTCAACTACGCCATTCTGCTACGGAGTGCCTAGTGTAGTCAAATGGGATAAAATCTCATTCTCTAATAAATGTCCCAACAACTCATCAGAAAGGCATTCATCACCTCAATCGTATTGAAATGCCTTTATGGGTCTACCTAATTGTTTTTTCACTTTAGCCCAAAACTTCCTAAATTTGTCGTAAGTTTTGCTTTTTATGGTGCATCAGGTACACATACCTATAGCTTAAGTAATCATCAATAAAAGTGACAAAGTACTCATATCCTCCTTATGCCCTAATGTTCATAGGTTTGCAAACATCACTATGCATAAGTTCTAGAACCCCTTCGGCCCTATTGCCTTTAGACACAAATGGTCTTTTGGTCATTTTACCCTCTAAATAAGATTCACATTGTGGTTTATATTCCACCTTCAAGTGACTTAAAGATCCATTCCCTACCAACCTTTGAATCCTATTCAGGTTAATATGACCTAGTTGCAAATGCCAAAGATAAGTCTTATTAGAGTGAGAAGTTTTAAGTCTTTTAGAGTTATTTTTATTAATCTCAGCATTAAGCAATAAGTCCATCTTAGGTTTGATAAAGTAGAGATTTTTTTGCATCCATCCAGAACAGATAAAAAAATTGTTTTTACAAATCACCACTTTATTATGAAAAGAAACCAAATAGGAGTCTTTAAATAAACAAGCTATAGAAATTAAATTCCTTTTAAGTTTAGGAACATAAAAACAATCTCGTAAAATTAAATTCCTATAATTATCAAAATACAGATGGACGTCTCCCATTGCTTCAGCTAAGACAAAAAATCCATCACCCATCCGAAGCATGAAGTCTTCACAAAGCAGAATTCTCGTTTCTTTGAACCCATGCAAAGAAATACAAACATGATTAGTTGCTCCAGAATCTATAACCCAAGTGTCACTGGATTCCTTAACCAAACAAGTTTCTAAAAGTAGGAGATCACACCTACCTCCTCGAGAAAGGAAGTCCTTATAATTCTTTTTTATGTGCCTGACCTTCCTATAGAAAAAGCAGTTGAGCTTCTTTGGGTTCTTATTTTTCTTTTTTTTTTTGTTCTTACCGTTTGTATGAATAGAAAACTTTCTGTTCTTGGCCTATTGCTTCTGTCCATTCCCTGGGTTATGATTGGAACCAGACACAGCTGCCAAGTTAGCCTCGCCACCAGTAGGAGACTCCCTGATTAGAAGTTCGAACTCCTATAACTATTTCTTTTACTCAGTCAAGGTCATATCTCACCTATTGCTTAAATTAAATGTAACTCTAAAGGGGATAAATTCCTTAGATAGAGTCTCAAAGACCATAGTCATCTAAATTTCAGCATCAATATTAGCTCCATTGGTTTGAGCCTTAGTGAGGTAACCTATCATTAACATCATATGCTCCTTTACAGACGCCCTTAGTCTCTGTTTGCAGTTCAAGAGTTTTTGAAGCTCCCCTTGCTGCTTTGTTAGGGCCTGGCCTCCAAATATGTCTTCTAGATTATCCAAGATCTACTTAGCAGTCTCATAATCTTCATGTTTAGCCTGCAGTATGTTATTCATGCTGACCATGATATAGTAGCAGGCCTGATCATTAGAATCTTTCCAACAATCATATGCTTAGATTTGATCATTGGTGGAATCTCCCATAGGCTCAGGAGGACAAGGTGTCGTCAGCATAAATTTTAGTTTCTCAAAGGATAGGACAATGTTTAGGTTCTGTTTCTAATCATTATGGTTCTCACCAGTTAATTAGTTTTTGTCTCGTATCAAAGATAAAGTGTTTTTAAACATTTTTAATCTATAATAAAGAATCATATAATAAACATAAGCAAATATACAACAATAATTTAGTAAGAAAACATAATCATGTAAAATATGCAAATGTGTTTATGTGTCAAAACCTTGAAAATATCACAGCCTTACAAGGATAATTCCCAACTCAAAAGTCAACAAGCCGCCTAGGAAAGACTTACCAAATTCAATTAAGAACACAGATCCCATCCTAATTAATATATGGCACCAGGACTGATATGATCCAGCATATATTAATAATCGTTTCTTTGGCCATTAATTTTATTAACAAAACTCCTAGGGGAGGTTAATAATAAAATTAACATGAGTGCATAACCATCGTTTTAATATTTTATCCATGATTTACAATCACCACCTGGGGGTGTGCAACCATAAATCATGCAAAAATACCTTATCCTCTTAGAAATCTAACCCGGTATATGGTGAATTCCCTTCCTAGGGACGGAACCTCCATGTGCTACCTATGGACCAACGATGGAGGTCGTAGGTCTTTTCTTTGAAAACCTTCTCCAACTCAATCTTTTGAAATCAAGGTTTTATTATATAAACATGCATGAATAATTTTTAATGAGCGGCACTTCCTAATCTATATGACATGTTATCAATAAACATGGCAAATCATATTATAATGCAGATAAGCAAAGCAATCATGTAAAGCCATAAGCAAAATAATAATAAATATCCGTAATATTATGGTTCCACCCTAGAGGAAAAAAAAACCAAAGATTACAAGGGAATAATCAAAACATAATATTGATTCTTCATTCTTGAATCTTCGAATTGTATCATTCTTCATGTAACTTCTATCTTCAAGTCTTCAATCCCATATAGATCAAAAACTCCATATTTTTGGTCATATCTAAATTTAATGTTTCTTAAAATTGTTCCAAAAATAAAATTAAAACTACACCGAAAACACACCTTTTTTGAAAAATTTACAGCTCTCTACTGGCATTAATTAATTAATTAATTAATTATTGAATAATAATTTAATCAACCATAATTAATTAATAAACACTCACCATATATTCTATGATAATATATAAAAATATAGAAACCCTAGAATACCAACTCTCTAAAAAATTAAATTTAAGCATAAAAGAGATCAAGATCACATAATTTATTCACATAGTATGATCACAAACTTGCAAATTTATGTAAAAACCTGATTCTAATACCAATTGTTAAAAAAGCAGTATGTAGTAGAATTTTAAGAATTTTTTATACCAGAGTATTTTTCAAACACAAGTTTGACACACTATATGCATAAATTAACCAGATCTTATTAACCTTGTATGCCAAAGAGATTCCTTAATCGATAAAGAAAGGGCGTTGTAGAAGGACCTCAACTGACTGGCCTATTTTACTATTCTCTATCCACGACCAGTGTGTGTGTGGGCACACTCATACAACTCTTCCATAGATGACTCTCCTTCCAACCAATTGAGAGATACCAAGAACTACCATTCATGATTTGCGAACAATAGTTCTCTAAGGGAGTTTTAGAGATTCACAATAAAGGATGCTCTTGATCTCTCAATTGATCTCAATAACTTATAAGTCTCACTCTCTTATTTATAAAAATTGGGCCCAAGAGTTAGTCCTTATCAGATAAGGCCTTAAAAATTCAAAACATGATCAAATCAAGATCAATATCTAATAAAATTCGTGTCTAAAAATATGTGATCATAAATTGATCGGTCGGCAAAACTGGCAAATCGGTTTGTCGAACTTACTTCATCGATAGGCTGAACTTGAAAATCGGCCAACCAAACTTATGATTTTTGATACCTGCGAATCTTTATTTCCTACTCGAGATTCTTAGGATAAAGCCCTAATTTTAATTCAAATAACCCAATAGAGAAGTTATCTGATTAAAACAGTAATATTTAGATAATCTCTAGGAAAATAAATATTATTGATAATTCAACAAGTTCATCTTGAATTAATTTATTCAAAATTAATCCAACCGATAAACAGACATAAATTTTCTGATCCCGATAATTCAACAAGTTTATCTTGAATTAATTTTTAAAAAATTAATTCAACCGATAAACAGACATGAATTATCTTATCCTACTGAATTTCAACCAATCTGATAATTTGACATAAGTCACTAATTTATTCGAAAAGCATGCTATATTGTTACAGAATTTATGATGAGCTAGCAAAGGGGACTTGATGGACCTATATAATTTAAGCTCCCGATAATTATGACACCTAATATCCCAGATATACATTTCATAATTATCAACTCTAATACTACTCTACAAAAAGCTTAGAGTTGCACTCATGAACTATATGGAATTACAAAGCCTAAATAGTTAAGTCTCCATGACATATCATAATGTACTGTATCCCTATAGGATTATCCATAATCAGCTTAAGGATAAATTCTGTTTTACCTTCCCAATTATTTTTCTTTTACGTTCTATTATCTCACCATCAAAAAACTTACCATCCAAAGACAGTGTACTATTCGGTTACATCTATATATCCAAATGGTTAAGCACTTTAATTTTTCAACTATAGGATAACACATATAAGAGGATATCAATGACTCTTAAAGAGGAGCTATGGATTTCATATCTATAAATAACAAGTCTACGCTACCAAGTATCATGCCTCCAACGTACCGGCATGCTTACTAACATGAAAATGTGGATGTCACCCTTTGGTACATCAAAAGACATAAGTTAAGACAACAGGCCCATTATGGAAATGTGGATGTCACCCTTTGGTACATCAAAAGACATAAGTTAAGACAAACATTATTCATCTCAAGATTAAGATACAACACATATGATTATCTAAAGTGAATTGATTTGCGGAGACAGAATAATTAATCTAAATCAATTACACTTTATAACTCGATCTAATGCATCATCACCTATGATAATGCACCAATGTTTCTATTCGTGGAGTCCACCTCTGATGGCCAAGACAAAGATATAAACAACATAACAATCTTTGCATGAATAAAGCACCCAACTTTATTCCATGGATTGCTGATCTTATAATTTAAACTGTCACCTTTAGAATCATGTCTTCCGTATAATCTGTCCATCATATGCTTGATTCTAAAGCTTTAGACTGACAGTCTTAGACTTTTGTTTGCTATCATACATTCAACAAATATGAACATAAAGAGGACAACAATTTGGTATATGAATAATAAATAAACTCTTTATTAATAAAAATGTCTCAAAAAACATATTACATTTTTACACCTTAGGGCATACATGTCTAACAGATGTGACCTTAATGGAGTTAATGAAGCAGTTATAGGAGTTCAAAAATCTGATCAGGGAAACTCCTACGGGTGGCGAGGCAAACTTGACGGCTGCATCTAGTTTCAATCCTAACCCTAGGAATGGAAGGAAGCAAAAGACTAAGAATAGAAAGTCTTTTATTGCTACCAGTGGCAAGAATAAGAAGAAGAAAAAGAAGAACCCAAAGAAGTTGAAATGCTTTTTTGTGGGAAGATCAGGCGCATCAAGAAGAATTGTAAAGACTTCTTTACTCGAGAAGGTAGGTGTGATCTTTTGGTTATTGAAACTTGTTTGGTTGAGGAATCAAGTGACACTTAGTTTTGCGAGATTGTTTTTATGTTCCTAGACTTAAAAGGAATTTAATATCTATAGCTTATTTATTTAAAGACTCTTATTTAGTTTTTTTTTAATAATAAAGTGGTGATTTGTAAAAACAAATCTTTTATCTATAATGCATGGATGCAAAACAATCTATATTTTATCAAACCTAAAATGGACTTACTACTTAATACTGAGGTTAATAATAATAACTCAAAAGACTTAAGACTTCGCAGTCTAATAAGACCTATCTTTGGCATTTGTGACTAGGTCATATTAGCCCGAATAGGATTAAAGGTGGGTAAGGGATGTACCTTTAAGTCACTTAAAGGTGGAATCTATACCAAAATATGAATCTTGTTTGGAGGGCAAAATGACCAAAAGACCCTTCAGGTCTAAGGGCAATAAAGCCGAAGGGGTTCTAAAACTTGTGTATAGCAATGTTTGTAGTCCCATGAACATCTGAGCACAAGGAAGGTATGAGTACTTCATCACTTTTATTGATGATTACTCAAGGTATGGGTATATCTACCTAATGCATCATAAAAGTGAAACTTTTGACAAGTTCAAGGAGTTTCGGGCTAAAGCAGAAAAGCAATTAAGTAAACCCATGAAGGCACTTTAATTTGATCAAGGTGGTGAATATGTCTCTAATGAGTTCTTGAAACACTTATTAGAGAATGAGATTTTATCCTATGTGACTGTGTCGGGCACTCTGCAGCACAATGGCATAGCTGAGAAAAGGAATAGGGCTTTGTTGATATGGTAAGGTATGTGACGAGTTATTCATCATTGCCTTTATCCTTTTAGAGTTATGCACTACAAACCACATGTTATTTTTTAAACAATGTGCCTTCAAAATCGATTCCTAAAACTCTTCATGAGTTATGGACAGGGAAGAAGACATCCTTAAACCATATTCGCATATAGGGATGTCTGGCTCATGTCATGTATAAGAAAGCAAATAATTTAGAAGCACGTTTAGAAGTTTGTGTGTTTGTAGGATATCCTAACGAGACTAAAGGGGTTATTTATATAACCTAAAGGAATATAAAGTTGTGGTTTGAACGAATGCAACTTTCCTTAAGGAAAGTTACATGAATGACTTTAAGCCTCAAAGTAAAGTGATTATAGAGGGGTTGGCAAGTGATTTGATCACTCCGGGGGTTCCAATAGAACCAATCTAATCAATGTAGAAAAACCAACCGAATAACAACCTAGGGGACTTTGGCATAGTGGGAGGATCGGGCGTCAACCTGAAAGGTATATGTTTAATGGTGAGGCCTTCTTGACTGAACCGAATGAACATGACAAGGATCCTTACACTTATAAAGAGGCTATCAAGGATGTTGATTCAAAACACTAGACAAAAACCATGAACATTGAGATAAAGTCTATGGAGACTAATCAGGTTTGGGAACTTGTAGATCTTCCCAAAGGGGTAAAACCCATAGGGTGTAAGTGGATCTATAAGAGAAAGAGAGGAGCAAATGGAAAAGTCAAAATCTATAAGGCTAAACTAGTAGCTAAGGGATACAAGCAAAAGGAAGGAATCAATAACGAGGAAACCTTTTCGCCTATAGCCATGCTTTAAGTCCATCTGCATTCTTATCCATAGTTGCCGCTCTCAACTAGAGGATTTGGCAGATAGATGTCAAGTCGGCCTTTCTGAATGGCTATTTTGATGAGTCCATATATATGGTACAACTAGATGGGTTAAGGCTAAGGGTCAAGAGGGTAAGGTTTGCAAGCTGCTAAAGTCAATTTAAGGACTTAAGCAAGCTTCCTATTCTTAGAACATAAGATTTGATCAAATGGTCAAGACTTATGGATTCGAACAAAATATGGACGAACCATGTGTTTACAAACACATTAAGGATAAGAAGGTGGTTTTTCTACTGCTCTATATAGATGGCAAGCGAGCTACTTAGATAAAATTCTCAAGAGGTTTGCAATGTAGGATGAAAGGTGGGCAACTATCTTGGTCTAGAATTATTTTTTCTAAGAAAGAATTGCCAAAGTCTAATGAAGAAAGAGAATATATGAAGAAGGTGCCTTATGCTTCGATAATGGGTAGTCTTACGTATGTCATGCTTCACATAATAGGATATTAGTTATGTAGTTGGGATAGTAAGTCAGCTTCAGTCGGATCCGGGACAAAACCACTAGGTTACAGTCAAGCATATCTTCAAGCACTTGAAAAGGACTCGAGGGTATATGATTCTATATTTGGGTGAGGATTTAACACCTCTATGATATATTGATTTAGATTTCTAATCTTGTCTAGATTCGAGAAAATTGACTTCTAGTTTTTTGTTTACTCTAGGCGACGATTCATTGTTTGGAAAAGTGTCAAGCAAGATTGCACTTCAGATTCAGCAGTGGAAGCCAAGTATATGGTAGCTAGTGATGCTTCAAAATAATAAAAAAAAACAGTGTGGCTCCGCAATTTCCTTGGGAACTTGAGATAGTTCCTAGCAGGGAGAAGGCAGTATCACGGTATTGTGATAACACTGCAATGATAGCTAATGCTAAGGAACCAAGATTTTTGAAGAAGAGTAAGCATATTAATCGAAAGTATCATGTGATAAAGGACTTCGTTGAGAATGGGTTTATTGTTGTATGCAAAATCGCATCTAAAGATAATTTAGCTAATCCATTCACAAATACACTAACCTATTTCAAGAGGCATGTGGAAGCTATGGGAATGCATGATATGTCATATTTACTGACTTAGTACAAATGGAAAATTGTTAGACAAGTATGCTTTAAGAAGTAAAATGTTGTAATATGTTTTTGGAGACATTTTATCAATAAATAATTTATTTATTATTCATATACCAATTATTGTCATCTTTACATTCATTTTGCTAAATGTATGATAAGCAAACAAATGTTCAAGACTGTCAATCTAAACCTTTAAGACTTAGGTATATGATGGACAGATTATGCAGAAGACATGATTCTAAAGGTGATAATCTAAATCATAAGGTCTGTAATCAAGGGAATGAAGTTGGGCACTTTATTCATGCTAAAATTGTTATGTTGTCTACATCCTTGATGGGAGATGGTTTGTCTTGACCATCGGAGTTGGACTCTGTGAGTAAAAACATTGATATATTGTCATTGGTGATGATGTATTAAATCGGGACATAAAGTGAAATTGATTTAGATTAATAGTTTCAGCTATACAAATCAATTCACTTTAGACAATCATATGTGTAGTATCTTAATCCGGAAATAGCTAATGGGCCTATTGTTTTGACTTATGTCTTTTGATGTATCAAAGGGTGACATCCTGACTTTGTGATGGTGCGCAAACTGGTACATTGGAGGCCTGACTCTTGATAGCATAGACCTGTTATTCATAGATATAGAATCCATAGCTCCATTGGTGGTGTCAATGATATTCTTTTATATGTGTTATCCTATAGTTGAAAAACTAGAGCATTTAACCATTTAGATACATAGGTGTAACCGAATGGTATACTATTCTTGGATGGTTAGTTTTCTAATGGTGAGATAATGGAACATAAGATAAGAATAATCAGAAAGGTAAGATAAAATTTATCCTTAAGCCAATTGTGAATATCCTATGGGGATACGACGCATTATGATATGTCATGGACACTTAGCTAATTTGGAGCTTCGTAATTTTACATAGTTCAAGAATATAGCTCTAAGCTTTTAGTAAAGTAGCGTTAGAGTTAATAATTATAAAATATATTTTTGGGATATTATATTTTATAATTATCAGAGCTTGAACTATATAGGTCCATTAGGTCCCTTTTGCTAGTTTATAATAAATCTCGTAACGATGCAGCGTATTTTTCCAATAAATTGATAACTTATGTTAAATTATTGGCTTGGCTAAAATTTAATAAGAGCAGATAATTCATGTCTATTTATCGGTTGAATTAATTTATTGTAAATTAATTCAAAATAAACTTGTTAAATTATCAGGAATATTTATTTTCCTAGATATTATCTAGATATGACTGTTTTAATCAAATAACTTATTTATTGGGTTACTTGAATTAAAACTAAGGCTCTATCAAAAAAATCTCAGGTGGGAAATAAAACATTCTCAGGGATCAAATTATTGCAAGTTTCACAGGCCAATCTGTTATTCAGCCTGCTGATGGAGTAAGTTCGACAGGCCAATCTGTTAGTTCGACTTGCTGATCCAACGATAACTTGATCACGTGTTTTTTGCGTGATTTTATTAAAAGTTGATACATATTTGAATTTTTTAGGCTTTTTCTGATAATGAACAACCTTGGGACAACCACTATAAATAGGGTGTGAGTTTTCTGAGTTATTTAGTTCAGTTGAGAAGTTAAGAGTTATTACTATAGTGTTTGATACTCTAAAACTCCTTGAGAGCTTTTGCTCACAATCACGAACCTTTTCTATGGGTCTTCTCAATTAGTTGAAAGAGGAGTCACCGGTGGAAGAGCCATACTATGTGTGCTCATATGCACTCCTATTGTGGATAAAGAATGACAAAGAAAGCTAGTTCGTTGAGGCTCTTTCAGAACATTTTTCTCTATACAGATTGCAGGAGATCTTCGGCATATAAAGGTTAGTAAGATCCAATTAATTTATGTATATAGCATGTCAAAATTATGTTTTGAAAAATACTCTAATTTAAAATTTTTAAAATTCTGTTGTGTACTCATTTTTCCAACAGTTTATATTTCATTTCGTCCATTTGTTAATGTTTTGTTTCATTCTTAATTTTACCATTTTTTATAAGTCAATCACTCCATGGTGAAGAGACGACCACAATAGTCAATGGCCCCTATCTTTTTAATGTCCAATAATTCTCACATTGCACTAATTTTCTTGATTGATTAATTGTGTAGATTTTAGCATCCATAATTTGGTGCCCATTGTGGGGCCTTCTGACTATTGTGAGGAAAATCTGTTTATCATGGACAATCATAGCTGCTAGAGACGATCATAGCAACGAAGAACGAGAGCAGGCTAGCATGACGAGAACCTAAACTCCCTATGTTCCAAAGTTCATAGTCTAAAAATGCTGCTCGAGCACATCACAATATGATGAGCGATTGAACAAGCTTGTTGGTGAAAATGAAGCTTAATGGGGGCGAATGTTGATGCTTTCCTAACAGTAGTCCTACTATATGCCTTACTACTACTATCCCTACACTAGTCTATCTATCACTTCCTCCAGGTGACTGTGGCAGCAGCCTAACCTATGTACGGCCACTTTGTAGATGCTTGGAGTGGCTCAGAATGCAAAACAAGCAAATAGAGGTCATAGCCTCATTTGAACGATGCAACCATTGGATGCTCCAAGAGAAGGAATGAACTAGGAGCAAAACCAAGGTAGACGAGAAGTCACCAATTTTTGGGCCCTACAAGTTTTAGAGGAAAGAAAGCAAGAAGCCATGGATGAGCGGATAAATGCTCTGTGAGAGGAAACAAACTCTTAGATTCACTAAGCGACAAGTAATGCCCCTAAGATTGAAGATTTGGCAAAGCAAAAATGAGAAACTCAGCTCACCAAGAGGATTTTGGAGATGCTTCCTTCAAAGTACAAGAATATCTCTTTTTCAAAGTTTAATGGAGGGTCCGATCTCCATGACAACACCTTACAATACAAGCAGTTCTTGAACTCTACAAACATTCCTTTATAGATACTTGACGAGATAAAGTGTAAGATGTTAATCAGAACCTTAAAAAGGGCAAGCCCTTAGATAGTTTTTGAATCTCCCATCGAATTTGATCGATTCATTCAATAACTTAAATAAGACATTCATGAAGAACTATGCGGTTCACTTGCAAACCAAGAAGACAACAAAAGACCCATGGAATGTTATCCAAAATCCTAGGGAACCACTTCAAGCCTACATAAAAAGTTTCAGTAAGGTAGTGTCATATATCTCATGGTTAGACAATGGAACCATAAGAGAGGCGTTGAAAAAAGGGTTGTTTTACAAATCAAAGTTCAAGGATAACATCTGTTCCAATTATCCTTTGTCGATACAAGATGCACTTGCAAGAGCTCGAGGTTCTTGACCTCGATGAGGAGGACAAGTGTGTCAAAAGGAAGATGGCTACATCGCGAGAGGAATGCCATAAAGGTTGCTCAAAGCGATGCAAGAAAAGCAGGCTGCCAAGGAGACAGGAGCTGAGAAGTAATTGAAGGCAACAAGAGAATAGATGCCTACTATCCCCACCAAAGTACACCTTGAGTATAAGTACTAGTGAGTTGGCGGTGCATTTAAAGGACAAAGATTATGTAAGTTAGCCGAACAAGTTGCCACCAAACCCATCAAGGATACATCAATTTTAAAAGTTTCAAAAAGACTCTGGCCACATGATAGTGGATTGCAAGGCCCCTTGCTATGAGATTGTTAACTTGCTGAAGAAAGGACACTTGCACAAGTTCTTAAGCAATCACGGGAGAAAGGCATACGGTCTAGGTATAGGGAGGAACGAACGAAGGAATGCTAGAATAGTTAAACGTACTACATCACCTCCACTCATTTGAAAGATAGTTAGATCGACCTTGTGTGCGAGTCAATCTCAATGATGAAAGCACACCAAAGATAAGCTGATGTGCTTGTTGCATCTGTGTTACCAGGAGATGAAGAGGAGCACAAGATCAGCTTCAGAGGTTCCAAAGCCACCAAGCTGAGTAGGCTGTACGATGATGCGCTCATACTTACCTTCAACATAGCGAACTGTGAAGTTAGGCTAATCCTTGTTGACAATGGCAGTTTTACTAATATTTTATTCCATTTAGCCTTGAGAGATATGGAGCTTGACGAATTAGAGATCAAAAGCACAAGCACAAAGCTCGTAGGGTTCAATGGAGAGTCGACATGAGCACTCAAAAGGATCGTGTTGCCAATTTATGCAATTGGAGAAAACATGATGACTAACTTCATAGTAATCGATTGTTCTTCGACTTACAATATGATTCTAGGAAGACCTTGGATCCACTCCATGAAAGTTGTACCTTCTACTTACCACCAATGCATTTGATTCCCAATGAAGTGAGGGATCCGTGAAATTCGAGGAAGTTAGAAGAATGCCCGAAGCTGCTACATGACAACGATGAAGATGAAGCGTGAAGCCCGTATATAGCAATTATAGAATGTTGAGTCAGGTGACAGGATCTAAGAACCTAAAAAAAAAAGAGTTGGAGGAAATATGTGTTAGCAATAGCAACCACTAGCGAATTGTCAACATAGAAACAAACCTCAGCCTTAAGTTGCGAAGCAAACTAATCAGCTTTTTGACCCGAAACAATGATTGTTTTGCTTGGTCGTTTGCAGACATGCCAGGAAAAGACCTAGAAGTTATCATGCTTCGGCTGAACGTGGACCGAAACCATAAGTTGTGAGGCAAAAAAAAAAGAAGGAAGCTCAATTACGAGTGAAGCCAGGTGATTAATGAGGAAGTGAGGAGATTGCTTGAAGTAGGGTCATTTGACCATTAAATACCCAAAATGGGTCGCCAATGTTGTCATCATTAGCAAGAAAAATGAGAAGTGGGGAGTTTGTATAGATTTCATATATCTCAATAAAGCGTACCCCAAGGACAGCTTCTCGTTCCCACACATCGATCGACTTGTCGATGCCACCATAGGACACTAGCTCTTATCATTCATAGATGCATTCTCAGGGTACAATTAGATCTTAATGCATCTAGAAGACCAAGAGAAGACAACATTCAAAACTGAGCGAGGGTTATAGTGTCACAAGATGATGCCCTTCCGGTTAAAAAACGAGGGAGCAACATTCCAAAGGCTTGTAAACACAATGATGAAAGTGTACGTTGATATGATGCTTGTAAAGTCATTACGAGCACAAGATCAGATTCAACACCTTAAGGATTGTTTCATAACACTCCAGAAGTGTAGCATGCGATTGAATCCTACAAATTGTTCCTTTGGCGTGCCATCTGGGATGTTTCTTGGCTATCTGCTAACCAGAAAGGGATCGAAGTGAATCCTAAGAAGATTCAAGCCTTTCAAAAGCTATCGTTCCCAAAAAGTAAATGTGATATCCAAAGGTTAACGGGAAGGGTCATTGCACTGGGTAGATATATTTCTAGATCTTTAGACAAATGCCTCCATTTTTTTAAACTTTGGAAAAGGAAAAAGATGTTTGAATAGGATGAAGCTTGCGAGCAAGCATTCACTAAATTGAAGTAGTACCTGAGGACCCCTCTGATACTCGCTAAACCAACCATATGGGAGCCTTTTTAATTTATGTCACTATGTCCACCACGGCCATTAGCTTTGAGGTTGTGAAAAAAGAGAAATTGACTCAATGCCCGTGTTTTATATGAGCAAGACTTTGCTCGATGTAGAGACGAGATATCCCACGGTGAAGAAGTTGGCACTTTTGCTCGTAATCACATGAAGAAAACTTAGGCACTATTTCTAGAGCCACCCAATTTGTTGTGATGACTGCACATCTGCTTCGTACAATATTGCACAAGCCTGATCTGTCCGGGAGATTAACTACGCGAGCGATTGAATTGAGCGAGTTTGCCATCGAATGTAGACCTTGAACAGCTATGAAATGTCAAGTCTTGGCTGACTTCATAGCAGAACTTACCTTGGAAGTTGAAGAGAAGGGGAGCGAGCAAATTGAAGAAAGGTGGTCCTTGATGGTAGATGGATCGTCGAATGCTAGAGGGAGCATAATTGGCATGCTACTAATTACGTTGACTGGGAAGCAATGGAGCAATTGTTCAGGCTAGGCTTCAAGGCAACAAATAATGAAGTTGAGTAGGAAGCCATCATAGCAGGTCTACGGCTCGCGAGAGCCATGTCGGCAAGAAAGATTAATGTGTCTAGCGATTATCAATTGATCACGAACCAAGTCAATGGCAAATACGAAGCAAAGGACACGAAGATATCGAAATACTTGGAGTTTGTGTGGAAGTTAACTGAAGAATTTGAAGAATGCACTGTCGAGCAGGTGCCTAAGGAAACTAACTCAAGAGCTGATGCGTTGGCAGTCTTAGGGTCAATCGTAGAGGTGACGGTGAAAAGAATGATTCTAGTGGAGTATCTAAACAAGCCAAGCATAGACGCGAGCTCCGAGGAGTCAAATTCGATCAATCCAAAGGAGGATTGGCAATCACCATTCCTTGCGCATATTAAAGAGGGAAAGTTGCCAAATGATAAATAGCTAGCCCAGACCCTTATCTCAAATGCCTTAGGGGCGAAGAGTCAAAGTTTGTCATGAAGGAGATACATGAAGGACAATGGGGGAACCACTTCGAGGGGCGAACGTTATGCAACAAGAATAAAAGGCAAGGCTATTGTTGGTTGGTGATGTTGATAGACTGCAAAGAGTATAGCAACATATGCGACAAACACCAACAGCACATTCCGCTCATCCATGGATGTCGTGGGACCCTTACCAATCGTTTTGGGGCAGAATAAGTATATGCTAATCCTTACCGATTACTTTTTGAAGTGAGGAAAAACGAAAGCATACTCTGACATTAAAGACTCCGATGTAGAGAATTTCATCTGGCATAATATCATTTGCAGATATGGTGTCCCAAGAGAGTTAGTAATAGATAGTTAGTAATAGATAGTGGCTCACAATTCATATTTAAATGCTTTTAGAAGTGTTACAAAAATGGAAGATCTTGCTCAACTTTTCGACTCCTAGTTACCCACAAGGGAATGGCCAAGTAGAAGCTACTAGCAAGACAATCGTGGCAAACATTAAAAAGAAGTTTGAAGCTCAAAAAGGAAGAATAGTGGAAGGGCTTCACATCGTCACATGGGCCTACAAAACGACCCCAAGTTGAGCGACCAGAGAATCTTAATTCTCTTTGGTATATAGGACGGAGGCAATCATACCAGCAGAAATTGGCGTGCCGACTCTAAGGACAGAGCTATCATTTAGGAACGAGGAGTTAAATAATGAGGCAGCAATATATAGTCTTGACCTTCTTGATGAGAAACCAGATCGAGTGCTAGTAAGATGTATGAAATAGCAATAAGATGTACGAAGTATCAGTAAGATATTGCCAGGTACTACAACAACAGGGTCCGTCCGTGACACTTTAAGGAAGAAGATTTGGTCCTAAGGAAAGTGTTCCAAAATACTAAGGCACTCACTGTGAGGAAACTGGTAGATAATTGAGAAGGTCAGTACCGAGTGATAAAGGTTGTACGTTTGGGAGTATATCAATTCGAAACTCTCAATGGTGCCAAAGTGACCGGAAGCTAGAATGCCCAGCACTTAAAGAAGTACCATGCTTAGCTTGTTATTTTTTCTTCATCAAGAGTGTTTCAAGTCAATGGTTTCTTTCTAAGTTGTTTCACTTTCTATAGCTTTTCCTTTTGCTTTGCCAGATTTGTTACTAATAGGTTGTCTCCGATGAATTCCTTGTAAGTTGAGCAATACAAAGTTGAACATAGGATTGTAGAAAGTACTACAAATGCTCGCTTTCAGGTGACTCACTCCAAATTTGTACCCCATCTTCAATATTTTTCACATCAAATCTTGAGTGTGCCTCTAGAATACGAGCCCTCGCTCAAAATGATTCGTTTGCCATACGTTCGACCACTACTGAGTAATATCCAAAGCCTAAACACGAGTGGTTAAACAACTTAGCTACTACTTGAGTGCTCATCACTCAGTCGCTCTAAGCTCAACCTTAGCGCACACTCCTAAATGACTCACTTGCAATAAACACTCAAAGCTAAACACTTAAGCGAATGGTCGATTGATTGAATGATCGAACGATCATGTAAACAAGCAACCTTTTACATTCTTGACACAAACAATAAAATCACTAAGCCGGCTCCATCCGGAGAGTAGATTGGGGTAATCTACCCCAGTCGCAAAGTATGATGTTTAAACCCTCTCTTCAGAGGTACAAGCAAATGAACAAAAATCATTTTCTACTTCTTAACATCGTAAAAACTAAGGGGAAGGATAACCCATCACACCATATTTAGCGGTGTCGATAAGGTGGAGACAAAAGCATTATTTCAGAAGGCATGTATCATATAAATGGGAGAAAGGCAAATGAAACACAAAATGTTCTAACAAACACCAAGAGCATATAAATGCCAAAATGTTACATAAGTAAGACAATAAAGTCTTGCATACTGCATATGGAAAATTCTTTAGTCGACATCAGATAACATAACAAGAGTAGATGAAACTATTCAAACAATGGACAAAAGTAAGGTTGGCATTAACGAGTCTTTGCTACACTACGAGTCAAGTATAAGGAAGCCACACTACACCTAAGTCAAGCCCTCAGCAGTTAAGGATCGATCGTTGTCACCATCTTCAGTCAAAAGCCCTTTCTTGCTTTCTTCAAACAAGATCACCAAAACGGGAGCTACACACTTAGATTGTCGCTTGAGTCCATCTTGACCTTTGTCTTCATCATCGCTCAAGTCACTTTCAGCTTACAATTCTTCATACTCTTGGATGACTTGATCAATTTCCTATGAGCTATCTTTCTTGATCTTATATTCCATAAAAAGTTCATAGCGAGTCCTAAGGCATGAATTGCCAATCTTTTGCTCTAGGCCATCTTTGAGTTTCTTGATCTCCGACTCATTGCTCGACACCTTTTGCTTCAGCTTGTCAACTAGGCTCAACACATGCATCCCTTCCCCCTTCTGAACTTTTCTTCTTCTCAAGAGCTTCTCTTTTAGCAAATCTCATTGTCTCTCTCATCGATGACTTTACGAGCTAAGTCCTTAAATCTGTTGACCTTCCTTTTAGCTTTAGCCTTCAAAACATTAATGATCTCCGTCGCCTATACAATTTCAATGAAGAAATTTGATAATTCATTGATCAAAAACATAAGGTGAGTAGTAGTAAATATACAATAAAAGTACATTATCATAAACAACAAATTTAATGCGCGATTGATCGATTACTTGAGCATTTCTGATGGCCCATTCCTCACATAAAGTCACAATGGACTTCAAATTTAAAGCTCATTTGTCAGCCTCCAAAACGAGCCCACGGGAAGTGGCAATTTCTATCTCTTGATCTTCAAGAAGACTTCCAGAATGAGGAACTTGAAGAACTAGGTTGTCTTCTTCATCCCCTTCTAATGTCTCTTTTCTTTTTTGGAAGGTTTGAAGCGTTTGTAGGACTCTTCTCCTTTCAAGGGTTCAACCGCAAATCGCTTTGACGACGGCTTGACTGCTGCTCACTTTGGTTAAGGTTCTAAGGGAAAGTTTGTTGTGGGTTTGTCCAACTTTGCTTTCTTTTGTGCTTCACGAGCCATTTTCTTTTCAGCCAACCTTAGCCTTGCGACTTTATCAGGAGTAGGGACCTTGATCTTTTTGGTTGACTATGCTTGCTCTGTGATCAACGCCTTGGTGTCAGTTAAGCAATCAAACAAAACGGGTGAGCTGAATGACTAATGCCGCACGGCTCCAAACGATAAATGACCAATTAAACTACTCAGGTAATCAAACAGGGGTACCTATCGGGATCTCTTGGTAGTTACGCCGAATCGACGGAGCTCTAAATCGCTCTAGAGTCGAGATCTAGTCCCAAGTCTAGTCAAGGAGCGGTCGGATGCAACGGATTTTGCATTCAAAAGCTCTTCCTACAGGCGATGAAAATTTATGATAGGGATCTGCAAAATAGACGAAAGTATAAAGAAATAGTAAAAACAGAGTTTTAAACCACAAAATTCAAGCGGTCGCTCTCAAAAGTTCTCCAAACATGAGGAAATGATCGAGTCAATGAAGAGAGGGCGACCGACTCTTCACATATCGACATAAAGAAGTACGGGCCTTGCCAATTCTTATCGGCAGTTTTGAAATCAGAAACCACTTGTCATTTTCATGGGCTTATGAAAGAGATGTGGGCTTTGCCATTAGGATTTGGTTTCACATTGTGAACATTAAGGATATCTATGGAAGTGAGATCGACCCCCGCCTCTTCTAAAAAGATTACAATAGACAAAAACAAACATGTCGAATTGGGCATTAATTGTGGCAGTGCTAGCCTATGGAAAGCCATAACATCAGAAATCAATTTTAGAACCGATAAGCGCAACCTACTTGCAAAGTGAACCTTATACGTAATCACATATCTGTCGATCTTAGAATCAGCTCTCTCGTCGGGGCTAGGAAGTTTGACTTCTTCCGCTTCAGGAATCCCATACTTGGTTTGAATCCTCGACGAGTCTAACTCTGTGAAGATTGATGGGGGGTTTCCTTTGAGTGAGTCAGACGAGTGATTGCCCTTGTCTTTCAACCCTCCTTGGGTCATCGACCTGCCTTCACCAGCGTTCGATGGGTCCACAATGCCCGAAGCGACTGCTATGCCAATGGACGCCTCTCACGGATGGGTCGTCGAAGAACGCAAAGTTCGCCGTGTCAGAACGGCTCCACTCGACTCGTAGCGATGCTCGTCAGAATTTCGATTCATTTCCACATCAGAAGAATCTTCTTGAATTGGAACAAGTGTTTTTCTATTTGAAAACATTCGAAACTAAAAGAAAAAAAAAAAATTCAAACAGCAAAGGAGAAAGGCAACATAAATCAAGACATCAAAATTTCCATCTAGCTAGAAATAAAAAATCCGCTAAAAATCTATCATGAAAGAAACAAGAAAAGCTCAAAACAGCAATTCCCATCGAAAAAAAAAACAAACAAACATTCAAGCAAGAGCGCCAACAAAATTTTCACAGGGGCTGAAGCTGTTTCTCAAGGGAAGCAAGAACGTAAAAGAGAAAATGGCGGAAGCACAAAACGGTTCGGCAAATAAAAGGGGGCAGGGCTCCAAAATGAAAAAAAGCAAAATATCCCTTTCAAGAAGACAAAATAGTTCTTGTTTGGCAAAACGCTGAGAAAAATACTTTGAACAAGAAGGTTTAAGATCGTCCTTTTTCTGACCTCCACACTCTTCCCTCTCTCCACATTTTCTCTTTCTTTTGCAACTGAGACTCAAAAAAAAAAAAATGAAAGTGATGAATAAGGAGGCTTCAAATGAGTTCCATCACGCGTAGAAAAAGAGAAAGGAAGAAAGTTACGGCGGCAGACAACGCAACATCAACCATGGTGCCAAGAAGAAATTAAAAAATAGTCCTAGCCGCCAAAAAAATAAAAAAATAAAAAAAATATATATATATATATAGAAGGAAAACCTCAGAGAATTTGAAATCTTTCTCTCTCTCTCTCTCTCTAATTCGCTGGAAATATGGCGTAAGAAAAGTGGAGTCAAATGAGAAAATGTCCTTACCCATTTTCCCTGCAAGATCTAACAAGGGGGATTCCAAGCACCTTTATGTTCTGTTCTGGACTCAAATGATGCCTATTCAAGAGCGTAGCCATGTACCAATGTTAGCTTTGACCTATATCCCACAAAAGCAAAAGCATTCATTAATACAATGCAAATAGCAAAGGCTGACCAATGGCAAGACCAATTAACACATTCCTTGGATTCAACATATTATATCCAAGGAATGGGGGGATTAATATGGGATCACAAAACCTAGGAACCAGCCCAACAATGGAAGTTAGGCCCAACAACTAAAAGCCCAAAACACATGTTCAACCCAATAAGCAACCCATGCTATGTAACGTGATATCCAACCCAGTTGCACATGGAAGTTAAAGAGCACTATAGTTTAGCCAACATGGAGAGACATTAAGTGGAGAAAACTATCCACTTAGTGGAGAGTACGGGAAAAAGAAAAAAAAACGTACAATAACTCCTCCTAATAGGAGATATAAATGGGCGAAGAGTAGACGAAAAAGGGGTTCAGAAAAAAGGGAGAAAAAAGAGATAGAAAAAAAGAATTTTGTATACTAGGAAGAGAGATAGAAGACGAGGAAGCGAATGAAAGAATCTGCTGTTTTGTTCTTTCAATTCGTAAAAGCATAATATAACGAACTCAGTGGATATAGCCTAGCTCTTGAATCACTATATTTTTTGGTTTGATTTTCTTTATGTTCTTTCTTTAATTCAATCACACATTTATGTTTCGTTTCGTTCATTTGTTAATGTTTTGCTTTTTCTTAATTTTACCATTTTTTATAAGTTAATCACCTCATAGTGAAGAGATGACCACAACAATTGACGTTCATGTTTGATAATTCTCATGTTGCACTAATTTTCTTGATTGATTAATTGTGTAGATCTCAGCATCCACAGTCATATTGGATCCTTCAAAACAATCACAAGTACGGGCTGCCTATATTTAAACAAGAATGTTGTGTCATCCAGCAGAGCCTAGAAGAAGGTGACTCATACAGCCAGCTGTACAATAAATACTTCAATAAATTTTGATTAATTTCTTATTTTTAATTTATATTATATTTAATATTTATCACTTAGTTTAGTTTAATTTCATTTTGATTTATGCAAGTTCATAAGGAGTCTTTATGTCATGTTACAGAGAGCCTCATTTCAAACAAAAAAGAAATTCGTTTGGGGGCTTTATCATGACTAATTAGTAAAAAGCGTAAAGCTAGAAGCAATCTTGGAAACCAATTACGCCGCCTTAAAAAAAATCTCAATATCATATTCATTCAGAAGAAAAACAAAAACTATTTTAAAATTAAGTAGCCAAAATGAGACAAGTTACATAGTTTAGAGGCCAAAAGTAAAATTAACATAAAAAACACACACATGCATATACACACTTTTTTTAAAGAATAGAAACTATTATTAGTAATGAAAATAGGTGTCATTTACAATGACAAATTTTAAGAAAGACGGAGTTTTCTCTAATTAAAATTGCTCATCATCTATAATAAAAGCGTAAGTAATCATAAAATTCACAGCCCTATTTGCTTCTCTATACACATGACATAACTTAGCTTCTTGAAAATAAGATAATAACATACATACATTTAAAGATGTCAATTTGGGTCGTGCCATAGAGGCCGGCCCATGGCCTGTATCTTTTGGCTCAGGCTTGGTCTAGACTAGCCCAACCTAAGTATTTAGCCAGCCTAGGCTAAAGATTTAAGCCCAAACTAGAACCGAGATAGATTTCTTCAATTTTTTATAAAGTTCCTTTATAAAAAATTGGGTGGCCTGGCCTAGCCCTAGGATTATGTGGGCTTCAGGCCAGGCTGGGCTTCCCTTTTCATTAACCAAGCCAAGTCGACTTTTCCTTTTGGTGCTATAGGCTGGGCCAGCATGCTCAAATTGACACCTCTAGATACATCTGACAATAAAAGTCCAAATTCATTACAATATGAAGAAGAATAATTTATAGTTTAGAAGATTGTCAATGTACCAAACTCCACAATTGGAGATTTAGAATAACATCTATAGCCTTCAACAAACTGATAGAAATGGCCTTAGCTTCAGCTTCATGCAGAAAATACACCAAGTTTTTCTACAAGAGTTACAATAACAAAACCTTTAGAATCTTTGATTAGTTTGTAGAGAAAATGTTCAAGAGGCACTCATTTAGCTACTTGGCAATGGAGAGATTTTTATGGATAAGAAAGGATTTGAATGTTTTGAATAGCTGAATAATCTAAAAGGTAAAAAATGACTTATTCCAGTAACAAAAGAGGGGAACAAATAAAAAGACCATGCAAAAATTTATTACACTCACACCAAATTGCCCAATAATGAAGGATATATGAGAATAACAACTAAAAAAGAAAGGAAAAAGGTAATTAAGCCCTTGTTTAAAGGAAACGTTTATTATATGGTTTTAAGTTTCAACCCAAAACCTTTGTTTGGGTCGCTTATAAATCCAAACTATAGTTGAGCCCATTAGTTTGAACTTAGCATCTGAGTTCCAAGTACCCTAAAGTTTCGCCATTTTTTCCCTTTATTGCCTTTACCATTCCAACCGTTACTCTTTTCGCCCATTATTTCCTATTTCATCGTCTCCCATCTGATGGCTCGCCTCTCCAAGGAAACCGAGAAACCTTAATCGAACTCGGTCGCTGTTTTGGGATTCAACCTAATCCTCCAACATCGTGGATTTATCGTTAGAAGTTTGGGTTTTGGGTTTCCCCAATTTGCTTTCTTTTTCCCTTTCTCATTTCCAATCTTTATGCAATTATTTGTCACCCCTTTCTTTGCTTTGATCTTCTTTAATATTTTGATATTTTCACCATCTTTGAAATGGCACCTATTTTGAGACCTCACACAAAAATATAGAAGCCCAACTCTTCTTCTCTATCTGAAGATCAATTATGTAGATCGGCCAAACGCAGCCGGCGACAACCTTGCATTGGCCCTCCAAAGTGAATCTATAGACAAAGGCTCATCACATCGTTTATTTGCCAGAAAAAAAGTGTTCAAGTTGATAGAGAAATACGACAACATAGTCGAAATCGTGCACAAGTCATCAACGTTGTCCATCGGTTCAATTCTCCTAGTAAATCATACCTTTCTTGCTCTGTTTTCCCTATGTTGTCATTTTTGTGATGATCTTTGTTGTTGTCATTTTATGTGCCATACTCATTTCTAGTTGCTCTCGTTTTTTGCACCAAACTCATTTCTAATTGTTGTTATTTTATGATGTAAATCTTGTTGTTTGTTGTCATTTCATGATCTATACCCTATTGTTTCTATCGTTCTATGAGCCTACTCATTTCTAGTTGTTATCATTTGATATGATGTATACCTTGCTATTGGATGTTGTTTTCGCCTCTATACCTTGTTGTCTGATGTCATTTCATGCTCTAATACCATGTTGTTGTTGTCGTTTTTTTCTCTAAGTCCTCAACTGTTTCTTGGTTGTTTTTACTAGTCTGCTTTGTAAGTTTGGCTGCTATCTACACCTTACTGTTAGATGTCATTTGTTCCTCTATACCCTATTATTGCTGTCATTTTAAACCTTACTGTTGATGTTGTTTCATGCTCTAATACCATGTTGTTGCTATCATTTTTTCTCTAAGTCCTCAACTATTTCTTGATTGTCCTTGTTTCTTTGGAAGTTTGGTTGCTAATTTAGTAGGTTTTATGCCTAGGTGATGTACACAAGCAGTGATGAAAGTTGGGTTAATGTGTGTTTGTTGTTTTTATTTGTGGCCATTGGCTCTATGTTTCCGGTATGTAGCTAGTTTGGAATTTTTTGGTAGTATTTGTCACTCCTGTGTTGTTCTTTACCATTGGAGTTTACATTGGTAGCATTTGATGCTAGGATCACTGTAGAGGCACCAATGCTATATGCAATTTTGAGCTTGTCTTATAAATGGGTAGTCAATCTGATGAGTGTTTTGTTTTGATCTTTGTGTCTACCAAAATTAACATAGATGCCTAGAAATTGTGAGTGTGAATCCATCAGTTGGACAAAGGAGGGGACTGCTAAATTGATTACATTGTTACGACACCATGTTGTTGATTTGGATAACTCCAACTTTACTAAAAGAGATTTTGAGGGGTGGAAAACAATATTGTCCATATCCGTTTAGAAACTGGTAATTACAACACAAGTTAAACATAAGAAAGACAATCTACAAAAACAATGAACTGCCTTACAAACACTTATTCACCGCAACGGGCCCATGGTTGGGCCCTGTAATTGAAACAATCATGGGCTCGACTTATCATTGGCAATAGTTTATTAGAGTATTAGTTTATATTCTATTAACAATAGTTGTTTGTGTTGGGTTTTGTTGGATTTTATCGAATTCAGACGTTGTTACCTAAAGCAACGTCCTCTGTAGGTATTCACACGAACATACTCTCTCAAAAATAAATTGGTGTGCTAGCACCCTTTTTTTTGCGTTAAATGACTCTCTCTAAGTTTTAGGGTTTTAATGTCTTTGCCCTTTTGAATGAGAGAATGCCTTTTCTCTTCTTAATACGACTAGACACCCTAAAACAAATATATATATATATATATTGACTTCGAGATAGAGTCAGATTTTAACTAGGGTAAACTGTAATTCGAATATGATTCAGAGAATCTAGATAATGCTTGTAATTTGAATATGATTCAGAAAATCTAGATAATATCAGTAATTCGAATATGATTCAGATAATCTAGATAATGTCAGATTCAATGAACCTAGATGTATATCAGGTTCATCGAACCTAGACACAGTTACCCCAAAATTCGTTATTG
>CAMOHE010047862.1:0-24196 GCA_946598075.1 Artocarpus hirsutus
TTATTCTTATTCAAAATCTCAAAACCATTTCAAAATAGGCAGTATGCATTATATAATCATAATAAACATATTCTCATGAGTTTTATACCAAAATCATAATCAAATCATATCTTTAGCCTTTCTTGCAAATAATGATAAAAACATGCTTAAATTTGTTCTTCAAGCTCAAAACTTTAAAACTTAACCATAGAGCTATGGAAACTAGTTCTAAACATTCCTAATATGTTTTTAACATTGTTGTCAAACCAAAATAAAGGTTGGTTGTGGGTTTTAACTTAAGACTCAAGTTTTTGCTCATAAATGCTCAAATATGCATGTTAACATAACATAAAATTTGCATGAACTTGGAATACGAAAATCATGCATTAAACATGGAGAAAACACATATTAAAACCAAGTTGAATTGAAGAAAACCTACCTCAAAACTCCTTTGAAAAACACCAAAGTTTGGGTTAAGAATCAAGCTTGAATTGACTCCAAAACGGCTTCAAACGTGGCTAGAAATTATAGTTGTCGTGGTTGCGAAGAAAGCTTTATGCCTTATGTTTTTAGTTGGAAATTGAAGTGAGAAAGGAGAGAATGAGAAACTAGAGAAGAGAGTGGTGATGGTTGAATAAATAGGCATCAAAATAGTGGAGGAGCGGGATGGAATTAAATGAGCATTAAAAGAAAATATTATCATGTCTCCCATGAAGACTTTTAGCAAATAATGTCAACATAATTGAGGGGACAAATGGGGCAAGTTGTAGAAGAAGATGAATGAGGCATTAAAAAGGTGGTTGAGAAAATATATCAATGTCTCCTGGTAGTTGAAGTGAATTAATTCTATGTCTGTAAGTAGTTGAGGCTACTTAATTAAGCATTAATGCTGCGGGACAAGGTTGGTAGAAATGAGTGATAGGTAGATTTAAAATATTTACTGTGAAGACTTAGTAAAAATGCTAAAGTAACATTTTATTCATATGATTTTTACAAAATCATACCCGTTAAAATAACGGGTGTTTCAATAACATGTAAATATTCAAGGTCAGACAATCATAAAAGTCATTTGAGATTTTTTTCAAGAACACGTTATTTAGGCTTTGTTTGGTGCTCACTATTGAAATTGTGATTAGAATCAATATTTGTTTAAAACACTTTAACTCTTGAGCGTTCTACACTATATATGCTTTTTTACTTTATAGTGTAGCTCTGCTTGTTACAATAGACGGTTATAAAAATATGAAAGATTATTAACACTAATGATCCCTAAATTTTAAGGTCTCTCTTATTTTGTTCATAAACTTTAAAAATTCCTACTTTATTCCTTGAACTTTTAAAATTCTACACTTTGCCCTATGAATTTCAAAAATTACCTTTTTGCCCTTGTTTTAGAGCTCTTGATTTTGTCTCTTATTTTTCGATTTTCCATTCAAGTAGACTAAATTAAGCCCAAATGATTCTTATATAGGTTACCTGTAAGAGCAATAATAAGATTTTATCACTCTGAGGTTTTGTTTCATATTTACATTTTTATTTAACGTTTTTTTATCTATTCTCATTTAAAAAGAGTTTATATGCACATTTCTTCTTAATATTGTTCACCGATCTTTTCTCATCTTTAATGCGTAACTCATCTTTTTTAGTAGTAAAATTTAGATATCGGCAAATAATATTAACTTATTAAATAAGTTGCGCATTAAAAGTAAGAAGAAATGTATAAACAAACCCTTTTTAAATGAGAGTTCATATTAAAAAAAGCATCAAGTGGAAGTATAAATGTGAAACAAGACTTAGGAGTAATAAAATCTTATTTTTATCCTTACAGATGATTCATGTACAAATGACATGGACTTACTTCTATCTATTTGAAGGAAAAATTGAAAATTTAGGAAACAAAATGAGGAGCTCTAAAAGTTCAGGTGCAAAATAATGATTCCGAAAATGCAGGGGGTAAAGTGAGAAGTTTTCAAAGTTTAAAGGATAAAGTAGTGATATTTAAAGTTTAGGGAGCATAGTAAGAGGACCTTAAAATTTAAGGACGATTGGTGTTAATAATCCAAATAAAAATGAAAAACAAATAACTAGACACTTGAATACAAACCATCGCCACTAGACATAAGCAAGAGAATTGATTTCACGAGAGACCAAACTAAAATTACAGGATCCCATAATAACCTAACAATAAGGAGAGAGTCATCTACATTCATATATATATGTATGTATGTATGACTAAGGCAAAACAATCTCCCTCACAAATTATCTTTTCTCATATTTTAATCCTTGCCAAAACAATAGCTTAACAAATAACAAAAGCTTATTCAACGGAAGACATGGAAGACGATGAAACCACAACTTTCTTAAATATCTTCTGTTTAGATTAACTCTAACTGTAAGCTAAAATTTAGCTTATTATGGCCACAAAAAGAGAATTAATTTCATGAGGGACCAAACTAGACACTTCAATATGAACCATCGCTACAAGACCATGAGCAAGAGAATTAATTTCACAGAGGACTAAACTAAATTACAGGATGCCACAATAACCTAACAATAGGGAGAGAGTCATCTACCAAAATATATATATATATGTATATAAATGTATGTATGACTAAGGCAAAACAATCTCCCTCACAAATTATCTCTTCCCATCTTTTAATCCTAGCCGAATCAAATATCTTAACAAATAAAAAAAACTTATTCAATGAAAGACGATGAAACCGCAAGTTTCTTAAATATCTTAAGTTTAGATTAACTCCAACTGTTAGCTAAGAATTTAGCTTATTACCGCCACAAAAAGAGTTTATATGACGCTCTAAAATCTTAGAGCTCCGATCCAGCCTTTGTTTGTCAAGCCTTGTGTCTATTGTAGTGTGGGTGATGGCCTCTATGTTATAGTGTAGTAGCTTTCGATCAATTGAAAACTTCCATCATCGATTATAGAGTGTTTAATAAAAAATTTGTGTGGACTTTTTTTATGAAGTACTTTCATTTTTTAGAATACCTCTTCTCTTTTATGTATTATTTGTTTGTATTGGTGGTATCGGTCTCAATTAAAAGTTTTGAAAGTTATGCTTTATATTACAGGGTCATTTACATTTTTTTTTTTGGTTGTTTGAATGAAATTTTACTTTTTAGAGCTCCAAAACTTCCTCCACAACACACTACGATTGGGACTTTCAATACCAAACTTGTCTTCATTCAGAGTCCAATAGACAACATTGGTAGTAAAGTTTCCTTTTATGGGCTTAAGATCAACTGATCGAGAGTGAGGTTGGGGAGGAAATGCAGCCCTTGAATCTACTCGATTGACTAATCATAAAATAAATGAACAAATTTACCAACGTTCCCAGTACCTGAGATGGGATCCTTGAATGAATTCATCTATACTACCCCTTCTCTGATTTGGACAATTATTGCAGTGAAGAAGATATAGCCCATCAAAGATCTTTAGTCAATGGTGGTCAAAGAATTTGATTTCGTTTTTTTAAAGTTTGTAAGCGTTAATACGGTGAATAACTTGAATAAAAAGATTTACAAAAAGGGGACTACTTACCTAACTTGAATGAATACTATTCTATTTTTTTTAAAGTCTTAACATTATTAATTGCTTTATAAACTTGGTTGCATGAGAATTTGAACTTTAAACTTAATTTTAAACATCGATCTAAAATTAGTTTAGACCCACAACACTGCAAATATTATCTTCTTTTTGTAAAAAAAAAAAAAAAAAGAAAAAGAAAAAAACCCATTCACTCACAAACGATATTTCATTTCAATACATTTAACTCGAGCCCCCCAAAAGGAAAAAAAAAAAGAAGAAGACTAATTCAATGCATGATTTGTCATCCAAATTTGTTGGTGAATATTGGTATTTGCTGGAATTTCGTTCTTGCTAGATAAGTATGATTAGAACCAACTTTTTAGTTAAAAATTGTATAAAACTCTTGCATATTATAATATAAAGCTCTCATATATTACAGTGTTTTGAACCAACAGATTAGTTGTAACCATAATTGTGAAACACTTTTAATTTTATTTGCCGCTTAAAGCACTAGAAATAAAAGGAAAAAAAGAAAAGAGCAAATTTATAATTTCCAATTGGTAAATTTTATTTACCACTTAAGGCACTAGAAATAAAAAGAAAAAAGAAAATGATAAATTTATAATTCCCGTTCGGCAAAAATACCCTTCCACATCGACCCAAAATTTGTAGTCTCCATGGCAATCCCTCTTTCCAATCCAACACCAAAATAGTAAAATCACTTTATGCTCTTTTTCTTTCATTTTTATTGCCGTATTGCACTCTTTCTCAGTTTTCTCCTCCAAGGATCACACACAAAACACTCTCGCGCTTTCCCTCTGCTTCCCCCCATTCGCCTTCACAGTCAGTTACCACCACAACCAAAGTCTCTCTCTCTTCTCTCTCTCTTCAAAAACCGTTTCCTCTCCCCAGACCGGTTTCCTACTTACTTTCTCACTCCTCTCTCTCTCTCTCCTTGAAGAACTCGCCCAGTTCACACTCCCCTTGCCTCCCAGCACTCCACAACGCTATTTAGCTCTGCCACTCACAAAACCAGCCAAAAACAAAACAAAACAGAAACAACAGAATAATATTCTTTCGGTTTCAAATAAGTTCTGGTGTTCTCTTTCGTTTTATTTATTTTTTCATTATTAAATGGAGAAGAAACAAGGCTTCTTCTCTGCTCTGAAAGACGAGGTGGTGCGCGGCCTCTCGCCGTCGCGGTCCAGGGGGAGCAGTCCGGCGAGGGCGAGGGCGAGGTCGGCGTCGCCAATCTCGGCCCTTCTCCGGCGGAAGAAGAACGGCGGCCAGAGCAACTCGGCGCAGCCGGACACCACGCTCCTCGCGAGATCCGGAAGCCTGAGGCCGCTAGGGGAGGCTCTCGCGCCGCTCATGGAGGGCCCGGAGCCGGACGGCGGGGACGCCGGCGACTCGAAGCGGGTCGGGTCGGGGCTGGGGCAGTGGATGAGAGGGCAGCTGTCCAGGGCTCCGTCCATGGCGTACAGGAGGTCTGATCTTAGGATCTTGTTGGGCGTTATGGGAGCTCCTCTTGCTCCCGTCCATGTCAGTTCCAATGATCCTTTGCCTCACCTTAGCATCAAAGACACTCCTATTGTGAGTGCCTCTCTCTCTCTCTCTCTCTCTCTCTCTGCCTCTTCCTCTCTCTCTGCGTCTTTCTTTCCTTCTCTGTGGATAAAAACTTTTTTTTCCTTTTTTGATTGGCTACTATGACTGTTGATCGGGGTAAATAAAGTTAATAATTATAATTCAAGATTTTTGTTTTGGAGTACTGTTTGTTGAAGCATTGATATACATTTTTCTTTTCTGTGTTTTGCGTAAATCGAAGAAAGTCTTTTTTTTTTTTTTCATATTTTTGTATTTTCAGTGTTTGTTTGTTTTTCTTTCTTCTTTTGTGGAGAAAATGGTGTACTTAAATCTTCATTTTTGTTTAGATGAATTAGGTGAAATTGGGTACAGTTTGGTTGGTAAGAAAACAGAGACGAAGGCGAGAACTGAGAATTTTTTAATCAGGGGTTACTTGGTGTGAGTTGAGCTCAAAAGGCCAAATGGGTCCAACTAGGTTGGATAATTTAATATACTCTGAGGTTTTCAATGCCGATAAAAGTTTGATGATAGTTTTTACTTGCTTTCCAGGCGATTTCTTAGCAATCGGACAGATCACGAGGATTTTTACTTTTTTAAGAAGGAAATTACTCTAGCTTGCCTCGTTAGATTGGGTTATTGGCGTTTCAGTCAGGCTTAATTTCATGTTATTCATTTGATTATATTTTCTTCATCTTATTTTTTTAAATAATCATAAAAAAATACTGAATAAATGTGGGTATTCTTCTTGTAGGAAACTTCTTCTGCTCAGTACATCTTGCAGCAATATACAGCAGCTTCTGGTGGGCAGAAACTGCAGAACTCAATTCGAAATGCGTATGTGATGGGAAAGCTTAGGATGGTAGCTTCCGAATTTGAGACGGCCACAAAGGTGACGAAGAATAGGAATGCCTCGAGATGTGCCGAGTCTGGCGGGTTTGTGCTCTGGCAGATGAATCCGGACATGTGGTATGTGGAGCTTGCGGTTGGGGGCAGTAAAGTTCATGCTGGCTGCAATGGTAAGCTTGTTTGGAGGCATACACCCTGGCTTGGTGCCCATACTGCTAAAGGACCTGTAAGACCCTTGCGTCGAGCAGTTCAGGTTGTTCTCTTTCTTGTGTGCAAATAATAAGGCTTGTCATTATTGTTAAATAATATGTAAGTTTTTCTAATTGGGTTTGAATGGGCTGAAAACTTCAGGGTCTTGATCCAAGAACAACAGCTAGCATGTTTGCCGATGCAAGATGCATTGGAGAGAAGAAGATCAATGGTGAGGATTGCTTCATCCTTAAGCTCTGTGCTGATCCCCAAACTTTGAAGGCAAGAAGCGAAGGCCCTGCTGAAATCATAAGGCATGTCATGTTTGGCTACTTCAGCCAAAAGACGGGACTTCTCGTGCACATAGAGGATTCCCATTTGACTCGTATCCAGTCTAATGGTGGTGATACAGTTTACTGGGAAACCACGGTCAATTCGTTCCTCGAGGATTACAGGCCTGTTGAAGGAATCATGATTGCCCATTCGGGGCGTTCTGTGGTAAATCTTTTCAGGTTCGGTGAGATGGCAATGAGCCATAACAAAACAAAGATGGAAGAAGCATGGACAATTGAAGAAGTCGTGTTCAATGTTCCAGGTCTGTCTGTCGACTGCTTCATTCCTCCGGCTGACTTGAGATCAGGGGCGATTGATGAAACCTGCGAGCTGCCTCAAGATGAAAGAGGAAAGGGTGCCGTTTCACTAGGATCACATCGAGCCAAAGTTGTCGCATTGGAAAAAGCACATGATGGTAATATTGATAATATGATTTGGAAGATGGAAGTTTGACAGATGGTAGTAATCCTTTGAATAGGGCAATTGTTTATACTAGTAGAAAGTTTTAGTCAACTTACACTTTAGGAGTTATGAAGTTGGAGGTCAGTCATTATTTTTTTTTGACGTTGGTTATACCTCTATTAATCTGTAAATAGAGCATAATTGTTCACAGGTTTACCCCCAAAGCCTGGATGAATCCTTATACTCTCATTGCAGAATCCAACAAGGGAGTTGGAGCTCGATTTTCCAGTTAGGGATTAGAGCAAATGGAGGTTTTAGTTGTTAGTTTTCCTTCCGCGAACGCGGAAGGTGGTGGAGTTGTTCTGGTATAGCAGCAACCTCTTTTAACCTTTACATAGTTTCCACTAATTCTCTTGACTGTATTCCAGAATGGCAGCATAAGGAGACTGCCATCGCTGGCCAGGTTGAGTTTTTTGAAGCTAAAATGTTTTCTTAATTTTACTGTGTTTTTGGGTGTGGTAATCTTGCTTATGGGTTTAATTTGGTTGATGTGAAACTTTCTTCTGGGTCTGAGGGAATGGGCCAAAAAAAAGAAAAGAAAAGAAAAAGAAAAAGAAAAAGGAAGTGTTTTCAAGATCTATGGGGGCAGGGTAAAAGTATGAACTTTATTTTTTTTTTCTTTTTTCTTTTTAACTGTTGTAACCAACACATTAGGCGACATGGGGGTCGCTGGTTGTATCATGGCCTTGTTAGTGCTTCTGATGAAAATATGTAAACAAGAAATATCGTGTCCATTACATGTTAAATGCTCATGAATGAATATGATGATGATGAATGATCAACATCTTTCCCTTGGCGTCTTCTCTTGAATGGTCTCTGTAAACTGTACAATTTTATTTACACCCCTGTGTTGAATATTTTGACCCTGTTTTCTGCTCAATCTCGAAGTGAATCCAAACCCTTTATTTCTTCTCTCATTATTCTCATCTCATCTTTCCAGTGAGAAGCACCATTCCAACACTTAATCTGGGCGAGTGAGTGGGGGGGTCATTTATGTGTTTGAAATCGTCTTCATGAATGCTAGGTTATTACATCATATCCATCCCTATAATCTTCCATGGTGCTTTACAGCATCTATTGCTGGTGTTTGAAAGTTTAGTGACAATAGCCGGTGGGTGACTTTTTGGGGTCCCTTTTTGCTTTTCTCTCTCTCTCACTTTTTTTTATTCAACTTCTCTCCCTCTCACCCTGCCCCCCCAGGTGAGATAGAGAACCCTTCTTGATGGGGTCGCTGAAAACTTTTATTAGGGCATCTACCTTAAGCCCTCTTTTTGACCGTTTGGACAGCGGATTAAACTAATAAAGGGTTAGGTTAGAAGTGGGGTTTTGCATCGTTTGTGACTTTTATTATTCCTGTGCGTTAAAAATATGAATAGTGGTTACAACAAAGCAGAAGGTCAGGGGTAAAATTGAAAATAAATAAATAAAAGGGGTCCTCCTTACAAGTCCCCACCCCACGTGATAACCCCAGCTTTTCCTTTTCTTCCCCTTTCCTTGCTTTGTTCCCGAGTAATCAAAGTCCAAATTGATGAGAGCCCTTTTATTTATTTATTATTATTATTATTTTTTCGTAAGTTTGTTTTCTGTTTTATTTTTCTCGTTTGCATGGAACTGGGGGAAGAGAGGAAACTTGCCTCACTCGTCCTTTTTTTTTTTTTTTTTTACAATGATGGCGGTATCTTTACTTGAAAAATAAGTTTTAGTTGAAATTAATTTTTACACTATACCAAGTTAGAATTTAAAGTTTTAACTTATTTTTTAAACAAAATCATTATTAAAGGTATTGGTATATTTATGATTGATGCAAAATTCCAAGCAATGAATAAGCGTGAGAAACCAGCCTACGGAACAGGGAAAAAAAAGAACTCTCTTTATGTTGCCTTCAATAATATAAAATCTTATAAATTTCAACATCTTGGATGTTTTATGCGATCGGGCAATTTCTTGGTTTGTGAATGATGTGATTTGAATGAGAAGTGGTCCTGGAGGAGGGAGTGACGTGAGAACTGCAAACGGATTTTCACTCATCTCTACTAAATTCGTGAGAATGGATTTGGTAAAGTTGTACACTAAAATGCTAGCTTGAGGATCTAGTACCACGTAGAGCAGTGATGTGTTCAACTTAACACGCGTATAATGCCAAGTACTAGCATTGTCGCCAAACAAATTTTATATTACAAATATCTGTACACATTTTTTGTGAGGAGTTATATCCTAATTAAATAATGCGTATGTTTGAAAGAACGATGGGAATCGTTATTTATGGTTGTAATTTTGTGATAGAACATAATACAACAAAAGCAGTTGAAATTATAAAAACTGCTTTTGCTAAACAAACCCAATTTGTAAAAAAATCGATGCTTTAGAAATAGGGTCTTTTTTTTTTTTTTTGAAACATTGGTCCATCAAATTTGGTTGAAGTAGTAAGTTGTTCTATGAACTTTTAACCCTAACAAATTATCCCCGAGTTTGATAAAACGTTGCAAAAGTACCCTCAAATCAATAAATAATATCAAAATTTGGGAGGAAGAGTCTTAATGCACAAATTTTATCCCTTTGAAATCTCTGTTTCTTACTTAAAACGAGTTCGTGTAACGAGTATAAGAATGTTTTTATCTTAATTTTATTAGTTTAATCCGTTTGGATGTACTCTATGACACTTCACTAGCGTAATCGTCAAAAACTATAAATTTATGACACAATTTTCCAATTCTTAAAAAAAAAAAAAAATTGAGGAGGCAGATGTATTAAATACAATTTAAAATATTGATTACCATATAGTTCTTTTAGTACCCTGCTATGGAACTCATGACGCATTACTCTTTCTAATTGAAAATATGTTTCTTTTTCAATCTTTAAATTGCTCAGTTGATGAAGCAGTCAAATATGCTTGGTCATATGTAGTGTTAAGTATCTAGCAGCATGAGTAAGATAAATAAATAAAATAAAATAAATATTTGGTCGAATGTTTTGGTAGCTGGTAGAATAATATGGATTCTGAAACAGAAATCCTCTTCAGTCTCCTCCAAAAATGCTGATGAGCCAGAAAACACTTAAAGCCATCATTCTCTTAATTGTGTCTCTCCTTTAAGACATTAATACCTTCACATGGCAATGGAATTTGGCCAATTATATTTATGTGCCGTTTGGTTTTGTGTTCAGAATGTTTGAAGTTGTTTTGAACCCATGTGGTAACAAGAACGGTTGTTTGGTATGCAAAACTTTCAAATCGTTTAAAAACGGTTAGTTTTAATAACTTGGAATGCCCTTTTTGACTGTTTAAAACTATTTTTTACTTAAAAAACTCAAATTATTCTCTTTTTTTTTATAAACTATAGTTTTTTAAATATTAATTCTTTGATGTGATGTTTTATTCTTATTTTAAACTTTTGCATTTTAAAAAGTCAGTTCAAAGTCAACATTCAAACCATATAGGTTCAAAACTATTAATTTAAACGACAAAATTCAAAGCCGTACCATTCTAGATCTATATACCAAACAAACCTATACGTCGCGTCGCAGTTAAGATGTTTGCTTAATTATTGGAGGGGAAAAAAAAGAAAAAGAAAAAATTAATTGATGTATGCCTTGTAACTAAGGTAGTTGTGGGGACTAGCCCAAAAAAAAAAAAAAAAAAAGGTAGTTGTGATGTCCCTTAGCATTCACTTTTCCAAATATATAAAACTTTGAGGATCCAAAATGGTAGTTCTCCGGGGGGAAAAAATAAGATGTTTGGTAAATGAGTTTAAATATTATAACACGTGAAAACTTTATATTATAACATATTTTTGTTTTAAATTGTAACATATAAGGGTTTGTTTGGCACAACGTATTGTATTGTATTATATTATATTACATTGCATTTTTTGTATATAATACAATACAATACAATAAATATGGTGTGTCAAAGATGTCCTGAGAGCTTTACACTGTGGACATTTTGAACACTTGAATTGGAACTGTTTTGCCAAAATGATGGCCTTAGATTGTGCAAAGAAATTGTAGCATGTCAAATAGTTTATTATCTGATTACTTACACAGGTAATTACAATGTATCCCTAAAGTTTTAACTATTTAAAAGACTAACATTATATTTATGGCATTACAATTTGACTCTTTAAATTTGAATTGGGTTATTTACCTTTTTATACTTTGTATTTTTAGTTCATTACAATAAATTTGGTTTTAAATCTCATCAAATATATATTTTTAACTATTTTGGCCACAAAATGACACAAAACACCCTTAAAGAAAAACTGAAAAATACATAAATTTTTTTTGAGAAAAATCTAAAATTTTCAAAATGTAAAAAACATTTACGCATTTTACAAAATTAAAATCAAACCTTGACCTAAAAAATGTAAGAATTTAATATGAATTTAAAAAGTGAAGTAATAATAGTATTAAAGTTCAAAACACAATGTACAAAGTTTTGATAACCTCAAAATACAGGGTATAAAAATAAAAATATTCCGTTAAACTGAATACACAAAATTATACTCTTTCCTGATTATTTTTCAATTTTAACTTAAGAAATTGCCTAAAATAATCTCAAATTGAAGAGAACTTAAAAAACTTAAAAAAATTTTTGACTTAAAAAATTTATAAAATACCTTCAAAATAGGTGTTCTATGCATTTTTATTTTTGTTTTCTTCTCATTTTTTGAAAGTTTTAATTGTTTTTCTCTTTTGTTTAAAAATAATTTGGTCATTTTAAAGGTCAAAATCGATTATTGATTGACGTAAGTTATAAATTTGTATATCAAATCTATATTAAGGTATACATTCGATTAGATCAAAAACCGAAGATATAATATTTAAATTAACCTAAAATAGAAGGTATAAAAAGATAAATTCCCAATTTAAATTACATACTACAATATTAACCCGAAAACATGGTTTGACCGATATTATATATCAAAAGACTTTTTAAGCCGTTAATTAATAAATGAAAATACATTTTGTGAAAGGATTATCTCCTTATGATTCACAAAACAAAGGTGAACTTGATGCTTAAAACTACGTCGCTCTTGCGTCTATAAATTTTTGTCAATCTATTGCATGATAAATTGATTTCGAGTGAACACAAAAAAACACCATCATTGATACAATGATTAATTTTATTAGGAGAAGGAATTGGATTTGGTGTTTGGATAGTGGTTAAACACTTCATTGTCTAATTTGAGTGTATTGTTATGTCCTTTGTTCTTTCAGAATATTTATGAGTGGGATTTAAACATTTCCCCATTTAAGCCATCACATGACCAACAAGTTTGGGTAAATTTTGAAACATTACCTCAAATTCGCAGGATCGAATTGTAACACACAAAAATGATAAGATTGATTGTTAAAATATTTGAAGTATTGAGGGGTTATTTTTGCAACTATTTATTATTTCAAACAACTAAACATGCCCAAATGAACGTGGCTGTTTTAGATTTTTTTTTTAGGAAGATTTTAGAATAAGTTTTTTTTTTCAACCCAAAATTTTTTAAACGGCTAGAATTTTAGGAAATCGAATACTGTCATAGGGCCTATATATTTAATTGCGTTAAATCAAAATTTAAAACTTCTTCCCATTGATTCACACTCTAATCTATTATTATTATTATTATTATTATTATTATTATTTAATCTTTTATCCATGTTGGGACCATGACTTACAAAAATTTGTGTTCCGTGTCGGCTAGGACTAAAAAACATCGAAGGAGGTGTCAAAATCTTGGAATAAATTCATTCACACTGGCAGATCCAACAGCAATGCGCAAAGCATAAAATTTAATTAATTAATTAATTATAAAACATAAAATATAAGTTCTCCAAAAAAAAAAAAAAGATATAAAAAAGCTTAAGTTGGGTCTATGCTGTCTGGGAAGTAGGGTTCTACTGAGTTTGGTGAAACTTAGGAATATATAGAATTTGGTTTCTCTATGATTTATATAGTGTGTGACTCCCTTTTTTTTAGGGGGGAATGGAATCTTAAAAAAATTGTAATCATTAATTATTAGCTTAAGCTCATCTTCCTTCTTATTTCCTCCGATGACTATTTTTGTCAATGTTTCTTACTAGGATTGACTTAAAACTTAAAAGACAGATAAAAAATAAATAAAAATAAAAGAATCCGGCTGCTGCTGCTGACCTGTTGATCTATAAAAAAACACACAATTACATATTATTGTATGGGGACAGGATTTGAAAGGCGACTTTGAAATCTAGTATATCACGTGGGAAGTAAGAGCAAATTTTATTTTATTTTTATTTTTTTTCCTTTTAGTAATAAGAGTAAGTTTAGTTTTTCTTCTCAATGGGTTATTGTTAATGCAAAGTGATACAGGTCCTTTTCTTTATTTATAAACCCTCCCTGATGAAAGATTGGTTAGGTATAAATAATTGTAGATTCAAACTTAGCAGTCAATTCATACTTATTCTTGTTATTAAGATAATAGGATGTTTAGTAAAGTGGTTAGAACCGTTAGATAGAACTGTTTTTATCGTAGCATGTGAAAACTTTGTAATATAGTGATTTTTTTATTGTTACTACAGCATGTGAGAGCTTTATACTATTTATAACTAAGAAAATGATCCGGATTACGACTGACAAATACCCTATTAAAGTATAAATCTTGAGAGAGAGACTTTAGTAAATTGGCTAGCAGCAAGTCGTAATATAAAAAGACAGTGAAGTACGTAAACTAGCTCAATTTTTTCTTTATAAATTTCATTTTCTCCCATATATATATATATATATATATATAATTGGCTAGTAAAGAAGCCCATAGACAGTAAAATACATGTCCTGCCTGAACTTAAAAAAAAAAATATTCTATTTTCTTATATATATATATATATATATATAATTTTATTAGTTGCCACCATTTAAATGTTTTTCTCCTAAGTCATGTGCCCACCACTTTAATATATAGATTACTTTCTCATTTTCTTTCTTAAGACAAAGCTAATTTAGTTCATTTTTTTCATTTGCAACTTTATTTGCACTTTTTAAATTCTTAAAATTTTTTAATCAAACTCTTTTTTGCTTCCACAGATTTATAGACTGAAATTAACAGACAATCAGCATACTAAGCTAGATAGAGACTCCCATTTTAGATTATATTTCTTTTTGAAAAGTATTTTAGAATATATTTCTAGTATTTGATATGAAGTTCGGATGCATACAATACTTGTCAAAATATGTGAACTTATTAAGAAAATTGTTTTTTTTTTTTTTTTTTTACTTTTAATATAAATGTAGTTTATTGATCAAAAGTCAATAGTCTTTCATTATAAGGAATATTAAAACTTTTATACTTCAAAAAATAATGTTAAGCCATATTTTTATTTTAATCGGAGCACTAAGGAAAAAAGAAAAAGATATCCTCTCAAAAAAAGAAGATACTTTTTTGCTAAAAGAGTACATGGTTATATACATTTAAATGGAGGCACATTTATTTTTTTTAATCAAATTTCTAAATTTTGCCCGGGGCATCCTGGAATAATTATTGTTTATAAAGTGATTTTTTTCTTCTTTTTTTAATAAAATATGGGATTGAATCCGCGTCCACTCAAACACAACCTTCATGATCCTAATACCCATCTTATCTCAAGCCATTTGATCTAAAGATCATTGACTACAAAGTGATTGTTTTAATTTTAGAGTCTTTTTTGAACTTTTCACTCATTTGCAATGTTCCCTGTCAACAAATAAATATGACTACTTATTTTATTAAGGGTGTATTTATTAACATCCCTGTTCTACTTTTCACACACTCTTTCTTAAACTACCACTCATCTTACTTATTACACCGCTCTTGAAATACTAAAAAGTCCCTACACTAAGTTATAGTTTTGTTTTTCCTTTTTTCACCCACCAACTAATTACCAAACTTACAATTTTTTAGTCCAAATGTTATTCTTTTTACATGAAAAAGAAAAAAAAAAAACCACACTTTTGATGATTTGTTATAAAGATAATATACACATGATTCTTAAGGTTTGTATACAAATTAAACAATTTGTGCTTCCTTCAGTTAAACAAGGCAAAGGATACTATTTATTTTTATTAAATGGTAATTTTTTATACCATTTTTCTGTTAATTGAACCCGGTTATGGATTCCTTCATTTGAAACTATAATGATAGTTTACTCAAGATTCGTAAAGACTTATTTATAAATCAAACAATTTGTATCGTTCGTTACCAACAATAATTTATATTATTAGTATATATGAAACGATAAAACTTGAATAAAACTAAGAATTTTGAAGAAAAAGACCACATACTTTTTTTTTATAGGAAGGCTCTTTGATGGTGGAACCATTTTTATTCTTATGATAAAGTAAGGCACAATAATTTTTTTTAAAATGTCATAAATATTTTATAAGGTGGGGTGTGTAATGAGTATTTGTCTGTCCTTAAAAGTAATTTTATTAATAGGTAGTATGATAATAAAAAAATTTATTAAAAAAGGCCTGCAAAAAGTAAATTAAGAGGTATGAATAGATACACCCCTCTATTAATTAACAACCCATTTTGATCAAGACAAAACAGTTATCAATTGGAATGTCTTTGCTACATATATATATATATATATATTTTTTTTTTAATTTAAGGGGTTAATTACCCAAAAAAAAAAAAATCAAGAAGCAATGGTTCAAAAACCTAGAGTTAACTGTCATCCTTATTTGTGCCCTGGGTAAGTAAAACCAAGATGGTTAGTAGCGGGCAATAGCAAATATGTAACCGTTGCTTTGGTTTATCTTATGCGTACGTCTGTACAAGATATGAAAACAAGGTTATAATTGAAACACCGTTGAGGAACTACTTTTTCTATAAGTTTGAATAATTAAGCGGTTTAATAGTGGAGTTACTGACGTTGTTGTTAAAATAATAATAATAATAATAACCTGCCTTTCACTTATGAGCATGGATATTTTTCGAAAAGGAAAGATCAAATCTTGTTTTATTTTGTTTTGTTTTTGACGTATTCTGAGAATTATTGACTGGATTATTTTGTCAAGTCAATCATAATGCTTATTAAAGTTAAATAAAAGCTCTTAATAGCGTTAGCTAGGGTGCATTAAAAAAAAAACATTGTGAAATGACCCTAGAATTCTTGTCCTCCACATAATTTATTTTCTTATAATAAATATAAAAATCCTAAAAACACTTCTTCTTTTTTTTTAAAGTTGCTTACGTGAAATGGAATATTATATTTCACAAGTTTGATATTGTACAAGCAATTTTCTCTTTTGTCCGTATGCATGGACATGGTAACGACGAGGAGCTAATTTCTGAATTCAAATGGCCAACTTGCTTACCTAATCCTTCTCAAAATTTATCAAAATCAAACAAAGAGTCAAACACAATAATATTGTTTTAGTGGCTAGAGGAAGAAAAACTATTGAAGAAAATATTCCACGAGTAACACATATATTTATTTTAAGCCAATGCCTTGAGCCTGTTAAAGTCAATAAAGACAAATAATAAGGGTAATAGTAATATTTTAAATAATCAATTAATAATGGGAGCCACCATACGTTAATAATTATGAATTATAATCGTATTAAAGTCAGCTAAAAAGATAACCGACCCACAATAAATTTGAATCATAATACAAGCTCTTAAATAAACAGACCACCATTTGCCACGCTTTTTTTTTTTTTAAAAATCAACGAGAAAATGCCTTCTGTAATTCCTAAATCAGGTCCTTTATAACTATGGGAAAACTAAATCAAGTTAATATCAAAGAATTAAAGAAATGTATAGTGGTATAAATATTGCCTAATCAATAAATTAATAAGTTACTAAAGCTTGACCTTTTTTCTCTAACAGTGGAATCCTGATTTTTTTTTTTTTTTTGGTTTTTGAACAAGGAATCTTGAGAATTGATATATACAATAAACATATGCCTATACATAAATAAAGAAGAATACATTGACGTTTCTACTCTCAACATTTACAACAGGCTTACTATAACACTAGAAATAGCAGGATTTTAGGGCATGTCCTTAATTTGGTTGACAAGTAGTTGAGCATTTCAAAAAGAAAAAAAATTAAAATTGTAAATGTGATAAGACTGGAACTTTTATAAGTTTTTCCCAAACAAATGCAAAGATCCAAGAGAGTGTCGGCAAAGCAAAGCTTCCACTTCTCATGGAAAAGAATTGACCATATTTATGACTGTGTACCACGGCCCCTGTAATAACATAGCATATTGAATATCCCACAATTCTCTCTCTCTCTCTCTCTCTCTCTCTCTCTCTCTCTCTCTCTCTCTTATAATTATTACTGCTATTATGAATTAAAGAATATGTCAGTGTAAATACATAAATTATTCTGCCCTTGAAAACACGTTTTTCACTCATGGGGTAAAATTAATTGGCAGCAAACTTTTCCTATGAGATTTCTTTGTCACCAACTTTTCGTTTGTGGTTTGTTCAATTTGCTTATTATTATTGTTCAGATAGTTAGTTGACGCCCTTATTGCCCGATAGCCCTTATTGCCCGATAGCCCAGTTCCAATAACAACCAGTAAGTCAATAAATAATTGAAAGACAAGCCCTTTTTTTATTATTATTTTTAAAGTAATCCATATTATAATTGGCATTCTTTTTGACATGTGTAATGTGTAAACTAGGTAACTTTAGAAACTTACAGCATAAAATTAGTTCTAACCAATTTTTTAGTTAAAAACAGTATAAAACTTTCCTACGTTGTAAAAAAAAAGAAAAATTTATTATAGTGTGAAGCTCTTACATGTTACAGTATATATAGTTTTAACCACTATATCAAACACCTATTAATCTTCTAATCCTGCTTCTTTAGGAAATTATAAACGAGAGACTTGTTAGAATAATAAAACTAATTATACTAGCTGACCTACTTATACCTAAAAAAAATTTTAGGCAGGAGTGATAAACTGAAATACGATATTAAAAGAAGAGATCTTATGTTCTAATCTTTTTAATTGCACTTTGTTGAGACTGATAGATTTTAAGTTAATAACTAAATATTCATATGTTGCGCTTGTCCAATTAATATATGGTCACGCAATTGTTTATTTTTTAGCTTCATCTACGTGTTTAAATTTAAATATTGTAGTATGTGAGGGTTTATTTTTGAAGACAAAAATAGCACCATGATTTTTACTATACAAGTGTCACCTCAACACCAGCAAGTGTCGACTAGAGAACGTTGACTGACGTTAAGCTGTTTTTAACACAGCAAAGGAGGCGGGGTGACAAAAAGAAAAGAAGTTAAAAAGAGTGTACGTTAAGCTGATAAGAATTGATGTCCATGTGGCCTCTTGACAAGCGCAATTATTCCCTTATTATTAACTTGTTAGTTGCATTCAATCCTTCTTGACTTATTTTGAAGCCTCTTTTTTCTGATTGTAGATCGCTTATCATCTCATAACGTTACAATCTTCGTATTAGGTAGGGTGTGAAGTCCTCAACTAATTGCTCAATCCCTTCTTAACGAGAAATGATGCTCCGCATTCACAACGTGGATGGAACTTCAATATTGTCTAGGCCCATTTGGGGATAATTCTTATTTGAGGCCATAATCAAGGGCAACATGTGAATTCAGCCTTGTTGTTTGCAGCCCATATTCTTTGGTTAGTTTCCTTTACGACAATATCCGGCATAGTTTGGAGAAGAACCAAATAACATATTTAGGCTAAGAATTAATAAACAATATGTTATATTTTCAAAATGTGTAAGGCTAAGAATTAATAAACAATGATATATTTTTAAAATGTGTAATAAATAGCATGTCATGAGAAATTAAGAACAAAAATCTCAAGATACCTTTATCTCTTTTTTCTCTTCATCTCTCACCCTCCTTCGTTGCGGGCATCGATGGTAGTCGGCAAATACAGTATTTACATATTGATATGGAAAAATTTATCGATAACGTCACTGGTTACCACCAGCATTGACGACGTTGCCGGCAGCTATAAAATATTGTATTGATATGTAAATACTATGTTTCCATATAAATCCAAAAATTCACTAGAAACGTTGCCGCTTACCACTAGCACCAATGACATTGCCAGTGGTTAAAAAATATTAAATTAAATATAAATATTATATTTCTATGTAAACACAAAAATTTACCGACAACCTTACTGGACTTAGGAAATATTGTATTATGTAAATACTATATTTTTATGTAAATAGACAAATTTACTAGAAATATTGTCAGATATCATTGGCATCAAAAAAGTCACCAACGACCAAGAAATATTATATTTTTATGTAAATACAAAAACTTACCAGCAATCTCACTTGACATCAAAGCACCATCGACGTCGTCAGTGTCAAAAAATACTATATTAAATGAAAATACAGTATTTTTATATAAATACAAAAATTTATTGACAAAGTCATAGACATCACTGACAACAATGATGATGTAGCTGCCGAGAAATACAGTCTCCCTTGCTCTGTCATCCAGTTTCGTCACCCTTCTGACTGCTACCTTTGATTCTTCAATGTTGATGTGCTTTAATGCTTTCTCGTGGAACTCAGCTAGGGTCGTTGGCTTTTTCTCATGGATCTTATCCCAAAAGCGGGTTTGTACCCAGAGGCCTCCCATTATGGTTGTGAGAGCAGCATCATCTAAGATATCCATCATGTTTGCTAACTAATCATTGAACTCTTGCAAATAGATTTTTCAATGTTTCGTTCCGGCCTTGGCGGACTGCTATCAACTTCCCACATGGTGTCTTGTAAGTGCGAGCTCTTCGATACTGGGTAATAAAAGCATGGCTTAGTTGGTTCCAAGATTCAATGGAATGAGTCCTTAGCCCTCGGTACCATTTCTTCTCATTTTTGCCAGAATGTTAGGGAAGACTCAACACCTTGCTAAAAAGGACATCCGTTGAAGGTCCATTTGGCCGTTAAAGGTGTCAAGGTGGTCTTGGGGATCTCCTTTTCCCTTGTAAGGAGGGAACGTCAAAATCTAAAAGTTGTTAGGCAATGGAGCTCTCATAATAACAGGAGATAAGGGAGAAATTAGCTCAATACTTTAAAAGTCTTCTTGGTTTTCCTCTTTAGCTATCTGGCTCAGCCTTTAGAGGAGTTGCTCTCTTTTTTCTTGTCTCCCAGTGCATAATGCCTCTGGATGAGCAAAGCTTTCCTCAACTTCCTTGTCCCAAAGTTGTTCTTGGGTTCCCCTACATGGGTAGGCGCACTCTTTAGCAATTGCTTTTCACGATTGTGGGGTTGCTTCACTTTTACCTTGACATTTTCTCGATGTCATGCTTCCGCTGGAGCATTCTAAGGTCGACCTTTTCCAACTTGATGTGTAGTGTTCTCCCCACCTCGACCACTAGTAAAAAATAGCTCGAAACCTCCTTGGGGAACGAAATGCATCTGCCTTTCTTCCATGCGTTGGAAAACGGTTGTGAAATGCTACATTGTGGACTTGAATCCTCCAATCATCTCTTCCAAGTGCTCTTGTCTTTGATGCATCTGCTCTTGTAGTGGATGTGGAGGGAGTCTAGGGACCGAGATAGCTTGGCGACTTCAGGTGGAATGCCGAGTTTGGGCCAAACATAAAGCAAATACAACATTACTTTGGAAAACTATCGGTCGTGTCTTCGACTTCGCCATAGGAATTCTTCAAGTAGTCTTGTTGCAACGTTTGTTGGTACGGCCGGGGGCCCTCCTTCAAGCACTAAATTGTTGATGATAAAATTCCACCAAAAACCAAAATCCCACAATGAAAACTTGGTTGAGATGGATCAAAACAACGAAAAACTCAGAAAAATATAAAAACAAGAAAGAAAGAAGAACAACAAAAAATTTATAGTGGTTCGGATAAGAAATGCCTACATCCATTGTTTTCTTTCACTATTGATGAAGTTAGGTACACACTCAATTTTACTTCCTTACTTTTAGAACAATTTCAACATAATAACCCCTAGAATTCTCATCAGGTTTTTGACCCTTTTTGGAATCTCCTCCCCTCCTCTTTATAGTGCATCCATCTAGTCAATTACTTCATTACATCCCCTCAATCACATCATTCCCGCTTCTTTCTCCTATGGATGTCATGTCCCTCATAAATTAAAATTCGGACATCAAGTGTCGTCATAGTCGTGGACGGTTAGCCTCCTTGTCATGACAATGGTTGTCAACGGTTACCCTATCCTTTTCGCAAAAAGTAGTGGAGAACGGTTTCTAATTGCATTCCTATATGGTTTTAGTTGTAAAGTCAGGTCTGATGGTTCCTCAACACAAAAGTTGAGCTATCCCTCTACGTAGGGGCATAGTTGTTTCTTGACATATGAGCTATCCTCTCTAGGTCAAGGCATAATTATTCCTCAACATAGATGTTGATCTATCTCCTCTTAGGTAGGGCTTAGTTGCTTCTCAACATAAATGTTGAGCTATACCCTCTAGGTTGGGGCTCAGTTGCTTCTCAACATAAATGTTGAGCTATCTCCTTACTGAAGGCTTCTTGGTACTAAGATGCCAAATACTAATCGGAGAATGAAGGCTCAACCACATCAAATTGATGACGTATAATATTGACTTTACTCTTTAACAAGGCGGTATAACATTTGCTAAAAGCATACACTTGGTACACATAAGTTTTCATTATTGCACACATTTCTTTATAAACTGTTTAACTTTGTTTCAGATTCGACTTTTCGCTTTCAGCATTCCTTAAATGTTGCATTACAAGGGGTTTGATATACAATAATATGGGGCATGGGAATGGAGCATATTCCCATGTTTAGTGCAATGAAGCCCATGTAACTACTTCCCCTCATTTTAGAATGATAATCCAAAACCCACAAAACATATGTAGTTATTTACTTACTTGGGGATCTGAATATCAAGGGGAAAACATCAAAACATCAACAAACTCTCTCCATCATTGTCAAGCGCTAGCAACCCCTCCCCGTTTCTAACTCGCCTTCGTCGACCAAGGCCCCCTCTCTTACTAGAGATCATCATTGCTACTTGTCCTTCAATCTCTTGCAAATAGGCCCTAGCCATGTTGTGTCTCCCATTCCCACTTCGCCATGTAGGCCAAACCCCATACCCGCCTATCCATCCCAAACTCGCGTACACTTAATTTTTTTTTATTTAGAGAAATTACATGTTATACCACACTTTTAATATATATATGTGTGTGTTTGTTCATGTCCAACTTTAAAAAAGTTGTGTCATACTACCACTAATACAACTTACTTTTTTTTTATCTTTATCTTTAGAGAAATCACATGTTATACCACACTTTTAATATATATGTGTGTGTATGTGTGTGTGTCCAACTTCGAAAAAATTGTATCACACTACCACTCATACAACTTTAGTGGCATAATAAGATTTAAACATGTATGGCATTTATAGGAAGTAAGTTTTAAAAGATGGCATCTATAAGAATTTCCTTATTTAAGATTCAAGAATTTTTTTTTACTTTTAAAATAAATTCATTTTAGTTCTCCTTAAAAATTTATTGAAGTACTTATTTTTATAATTTCATATATATGTTTCCATAAATTTGAAAAAAAAAATCATGGGTTCCAAGGTGATAATTACCTATTTCGCCAAAAAAAAGAAATGATAATTTCCTAATTTAACAAGATTTAATTAGTCCGAAAATAATGCTAAAAATAGTTTTAAATACTCAAACCTATTGACGTAGAAGAAAAAACACATTACGTGCAGAACTAAATACAAACACAATAAATGAAATATTTACAGGGATTTTATAGAAGATTCAGGTAATGAAACGTGATATGCATATTGAGTAATATGATTCTTACAATCAACGTATACCAAAATCCCCTCCATGTTATCATGTGTTTGGCGCGGGTTTCAGAAATCATTGATGCATGGGATGAATAGAATAGCATGCAGCAATCCCAGAAATCCCACTGTTTTTCTCGTAGTTCATGCTCCCGAATGACAATTTTTTTCCACCCGAACTGAAGATCTTGATGTCTCCCGCATTCCAATTCTTATTTTCACGTATTTCATTATGCACAGAGGTTAGAGCTTAGAGCGTGATTAAGAAACAAGTTAAAACTTTTTAGTTCAAACTAAATAGTATAAATCGCTCGTATACTGCAATGTTTTGAGTTTCGAGTTGCTTCGCAAACAATTTAAGTAGAACATTAGACATGTGGCTCCAATAGCTTTAAATAAATTAGACCAAGCAACCGAACAAAATAGACTCTCTAGAGGCCAAGCACTTCCATAGCAGATAACACAACCTTACCCACTGGATTAACGTCAAGTGTAGTTTTTTATTCGTCATTCATGTCATATTAAATGAAGTATGAAATTTAATAAAAACTAATAAAAATCTGACAACTGAGAGTTGTGTCCAATCGATAAGAAAATTTTTTCGCACCCCAGCAATGTAAACTCCTAATTTTGGTTATGAAACAATTTTAATGCTTAAGATCTTTCTGGAGCTTGAAATTGCTTTGTTTTGGAGTCTTGGTTTATCTAGAGAACTTCGGATTTTACTGATTTCACAAGAAGCTAAAGAAAAAGAAGTGAAGGGACAGTAAAAAAAAATAAATAAATAAATAAAAATTAAAGAGACAGAAATAATGAGAGAAAGAGATAACTAAGAATATCTCAATACAAGACAACTCCCCCTCCTCCGATAATCACAGATACAAAAGCTCCCCTCAGAAACCTCCAAAGAATGCAACCGAATGAGTGTATTAGTCCAAATACAGAGTAGTGAACTGGAAGTACTCCCACATATAGACATGGGCTAAAACTGGCAACCAATAATAATAATAATATAGCAAGTACAAAAGAGGAAAGAAAAATAAGAGAAAAATGACAGGCAAAGAGAGAGATCTCCCACTCTACAGCATCAAAAACAGGAGAGCATATCCAAGGCACAAGCTCCCAACCAGCTTCCCCATGGACAACACCTTCTCTGCTCCACTCTGCAATCAATAACAAGAGTACAATTATGTATCAACATTTTTAAAACCATCTATACAGTTTACACCCTAAAAATGGCAGAGAAAATGTATAGGAAGGGAATGAAGGAATGTTTTTGTATTGCATTAGAAAAGGATCAAGAGTGTCAAATTCTTGTTTTGTTTGTTAGATCTTGTACATAATACCAAGTAAAAGTAGAGATTATAACATTGCATTTATCATATATCGCAATGACTTAAAAAAAAATTAAAAAGTGTGATAAATTGTTTCTTGTAACGCTACACATTTACAAAATCATTACCATATGAGATAACTGTAATATTAAAGGC
>CAMOHE010047863.1:3626-15238 GCA_946598075.1 Artocarpus hirsutus
AGTCGTAGAGGTTGTAAAGATCAGCTAATTTGGCATTACCACTCAAAAAGGACTTTACACGGTGAAAACGAGTTATTGGGTGGCTATGGAAGCGACGAGGAATGGTTGCTCGTTCCTGGGTTATCAAGAAAGTAGATGGTGGGGGTTGATGTGGAGTCTTAATATCCCAAGTAAGGTTAAAGTATTCATATGGTGGGCTTTTCATGGCATTTCAACTTGCTTTGCTAATTTAGGAGCTAAAAGCATTGAGTGCTTTTCTGCTTGTTGTGGCTGTGGGGAGGACAGCGAAACCTACTGTCATGCTCTTGGGGGGTGTGATGAGGTAGAAGAGATTTGGAGATATTTAGTTGTTGGGCCTAAGATCGCTAAGCTGAGAGCTCTTACTTTTGATGGGGTTTGTTCCTTTACAACTAAGCCTCTTAAGAGGGACGAGCTAGAAGTATTTTGCATGGTTTTTTGGAGAGATTGGCGGGCGCGTAATTTGATAGTGCATGGAAAGAGAAGCGCTTGCTACATGAAGTTTTAGGCTGGGCAGGGCGCTTGTTGGTTGATTTTCTTCCTTGCGTCTGGTGGAATGTTTAGCTCTACGTGCAGCCTTGGAATTTGCCTTGGTGAACAACATTCATATGGATTTGGTGGAAGTTGATGCTGTCAATGTTGGTAGTCAAGTTTATTCAAAATCTGTCTCTGGTCTAGAAGGGACAGTGGCAGAAGATATTGTTGGTCTTCTACCTTTAGCGGCTGGTGGAACTTGTAGCCATGTTGCTTGTAATGGCAATAACGCTGCTCACCAGTTGGCGTCTTATGCTATACATTTTTTGTTGATTTTGTAGGACTTTATTCAGCCCCTGTTTTCTTGTCAGATGTTATCTTGGCTGATATAGCAGCCTCTTAATAAAATTTCATGGTTTCCTTTGAAAAAAAAAAAAAAAAAAGGGAAACACAACTGGTAGATAGAATAAAATATTAAAACTCTACTAGTAGATGGAACAATATCTACAAGGAACACTACCAATAGATATGGAATTAAATGTTGGGAATGCTCTTAGCAGATAATATAGTATCTTTAGGAAATATTATCGGCAGATAAAATAAAAACATTGAGAATACTATCACTAGATGGAATAGCTTTTATATATAGCCAACGCTTCCTGCAGATAAATAATATATTGAAAATATTGTCGACACATAACACTCTAGAATGCTTTTGATAGATTATAATGTCGAGTATAAGTTTTGATGCTCCATTTGGTTTGAAAGTAAGAGGACCCGCCTTCTCGTGAAGTTACTTAGCTAGCTTAAACTTTATTTCTTAATCTTAATCTTATTTACTAGTATGAAGAGAATACAAAATAATTTTTTAAACATACTTAAAATTATTGTAACTTATGTTGCAACATAAACTTTAATAGAAACATTATTTCAAAACATATACTCATACTATCTTGCTAAAATGGTACTAGAGTATTACTAGCTCATCTCATACTTTAAAAATTACAGAATGCTTCAATACACCAGAAAACAGTTGTAGTAATATCTATAGCTCAATCTTCATTTTTGTTCCATAGTCATCCTAGGCCCATAAAACATTTATATTGTCCTTCTGTATTATCTCCTACAGCATGAAGAATTGTAGTGAGTTTTCACTCAGTAAGCTCAAACAAATCTCACAAAATGTTTATTGTAAAATATTTTTATAAAACCTTTCTCGTAAAACATTTTCATAAAATGTTTTTCATAAAATATTTTCTCATAAAAGAACACGAGTAATGACACGATGCATGATTCTATTTATGCTTCATTATGTACATCTTACCATCATTCTTATCTTATCTTATCTTGAACTTATGGACTTAAGTACACGTACAAACATCATCAATCAAGAGGATATTGAGAGATCATAAATTGAGCTAATTATTGAAGAATTAGCTAACTTAATCTTCCAATTGACTATCTTTGAGAATATGAAGGAACGTCAAGAAGCCGATCCTTCTCTAATCAAGATAAGAAATGAAGTCTTGAAAGAAAAGGAGTCGGAATTTAATATTTCTGAACATGGTGTACTTTACCATGACAAATTGTGTGTACCAAACAAAGAAGGTTTAAGAAGAATATATTGAAAGAAGCTCATAGAATACCGTATTATATTCATCATTGTGCAACAAAAATGTATGGAGACTTGAAAGAAAATTTTTGGTGGCATAGGATGAAGAATAATGTAGTTAGATTAGTCAATAAATGCCTTACATGTAAGAAGGTGAAAGCTGAACGTCAATGTCCTATAAAGAATTACAGAAATTTGTGATTTCAGAATGGAAATAGGATCAGATTGTAATACTTGATAAATTCTCAAGCTCATAACATGTTTAATATTTAAGAATTATGTTGAGCAATACGTGTGTCATGAGGATTATTGTTTATATCCAATTTTTGTGATAAATTCCATAAGAGTACATTTTTAAGATTAAAAATCATGTCATAGTTTTAAGCAAGAATAAATGATATGAAGATGAGAGTTAGTCGATGAGCAAGGAAAATAAGCTAAAAAGCTTCATTATTGTAGATTATGTTACAACAGATTTTAAAATGGAAATATGGTACAAAAGTTATGTAGTATTAAAATAATTTAGTATAAGGATAAAAGCGTATAAAGTTAAGCAATATGAAAATTACACTACAAAAAATTAAATCGTATACAAATTATACTGCATAAAGTTAAGCACATGGGAACTATACAATGTGGAGGATATGAATAAATATGAAATGTTATAGAAATCTACCGGCAGTATAGAAAAAAATTGCACGATATAAATTTGGACTGTTAAAAGTTGATGTGGGACCCACAAGGACACCCCAAAGGTTGAAAAACATCTACATCTCCCCTAATAGTACCGGTTTTGACAAGTGGAAGGAGGGTAAACTTTATTTGCAATTTAGTCCCTAGAATTGGATCTATAAGTACCTATGGGTGTACTTGCATAAAAAAAGTTTGTTCATTTTCATGAAAATTTCTCCCATTTCTCCCCTCAAATCCGCCACCACTCCAAGCTTCCACACTCTCAAAATTTTGTTGACTCAAACCTCCAAATCATCCAAAGGAATAAGAAAAAGTGATGTTGAAGAAGTTTATGTTGTTTCAAGGTAAAATCCCTAACTTCACCTATTATGTTCTAGGGTTTTTTTGTTCACGTTTTGGATGAGATTTTCATAAGTTATCTAATGGATTGTTGTCAAGAGAATTTAAGAGATTTCAAATACTAAAGAGGAAGGATTAAATCTTAAAATCCCTTAGGTATACTCCAAACCTAGTCTTGATTTTGTTATTGCACATCAAGTGTTTGTTGTAATAATTATGGACTATGGCATGTAAGAAAATATTATAATATATTTACTTTATGTGTTATGTAGATGATGAAGTGATTAAATAGTTGAGAAACTAAGGTTTTAAGTAAGAAAAAAAAAAAGTATGACAAACTTTGTTATAAACACAAAGTTTAAACACTTTAAGTGTTTGATTAAATGATTTGGCCATGGCATGTAAAATAAACATGATAATAAATTTGAGTATTAAGTGTTTAATGGTATGTTTTAAAGGGTTAAAAAGAGATTAGACCCTAGAAAGGCCAATTAAGGAAAGTTATGATGCAAAAAAAGTGTTTAAAGGTAATTTTGAAAGATTTAAGTGTAGAAGGTGTATACAGGCAGAATCATTTTTTTGAGGTTAACTCGAGATTTATTGAAAACTTTAAGATGAACAACTTTCATTTGAAATCTTTCTCAAATTCCAATCGAAACAAGCTAAAAAACGTTAATTTCAGTTCTAGTTGTTTTGAAAATTGGCCAAAACTCCATGAAAATAAATAAATTTGAGAAAAATTAAAACTTGAAAGTTGTAGATCTTGCTAAAACTATTTAAATTTACAAGCGGTTTATGAAAATTTTGCATAGATTTTAAGTTGAGTTTTATGAGATTTAGTCACAAAATTTCTAAAGCATAAAGCAAGGAAAACGTTTTGAAATTGTTTGAGTTTAATCAAAGGGCTTTTGTAAGTTTTAATTCTTGTAAAAAACCAAATGCAACAGTTGAAAAATAGTTGTTTTTAGTTCCAGGGGCATACATATCAAGAATTTGTATTTTGGGGCAAAGCTATAAAACCATGCATAATTGAATTTTTCACAGTGTAAAGCAAGTTTTCTGTATTGCTACGAGAATATGAGCAATTATCAATTTTTAAGTCAAGAGTATGTGATTTTCAAAAGATAAATCCATTAAGGATAAAATCATTATTTTTTATAAAACCGTTAAAATGGACCCCGAGCTCTCCGAATTAGCGAAATGTCCCTAGACAAAAATGTTTTGTATTACGTTAAGTAAGAAAATTGCCAAGTAAGACATGAAATTTGATAATGGAATGAACAAATTAAGCAATAAAGAAATACATCGATATCATGAACTCGGATAATTGCCAATAGTCGTGTGTCATTTGAACAAGGCATAAAGCCGACTTATAAAAAGAAAAGAAATAAAATGGGAACGCTATAGTGATATTTAGGTAAGTCTCAAACCTCACTTATAGCATGAAGAAAATGATTTTCAAATGCTTTGAATATATTTGAGTTTGTTTGTATTTGTTATGTGTAATGTTTTAAAGTTTAGTCATGGTTTGCATTATGTTTACAATTGTTATGTTTAATGTTTTAGACATTAAGTTATGTTATATAGTATGTTCACTAAGATTACAGGATTGGTAATCTAAATCGTCAAGTTAAGATAAGAGAGTGTCGTACTATAATAGAGGTTCATGTTAAGTTATGTTATGGCTTCGGTATTCGATAGTCAAGTACATTTAGTACGTATACTTGGGCCTGTAGTTTAAGTAAGATAAAAATGATAATAAAAAGTTAATAAATGAGCATAAATAAAATCATGTATTCACCACAAGGAAAGATTACAACAAGCAAAGCATGTTGTAAAAAGTCATTTACAACGCGCAAACAGATGATGTCTATGTAGATGTTGTAAAAAGTAAAAACATTAGTAGTATTCGCAACGATCAACGCATGTTGTAAAAGCTCAAAATTGCACCTTATAAAAACTACTTAAATAAGGTATCTAAGCTTTCACAACCACAAGTTCACGTCGTTAAATTGTTTTTACAACTAGATGGTAATTATCAAAAGGCATCATTACAACTGAAGGGGCAAATTGTAAATGGCATATTATTATTTTTTCATTGATAATACTATCTGCGTATGTTTAGACCTTTTTTTTCCCCATATATCACTATAATAATTTAAATTACGTTTCATTCATTTCACCCAAATATAAACAGAAAATAATGCAACCCAAATACAGAAGAAAGCTATAACCAAACAGTGTTTTGGCATATGTTACAACAACTTCCACAATGTTCTACTAAACACAAAAACTTCCACATCGTCTCAAAATAAATTTAACAAAAGAACACGCCTAAGCATTTAGTTAAAACAGATAGACTCCATCAAAGACATATTTCCCACGCCTAGACATGTACTCTAAATAGATAGCAGTACTTGAGGGCATTTAACATTGTCGTGTCCTGACACGATTATAAGGCCATGCAACTAATTTTCCATTTGCTTCCTCAAGGTAAGAGAATGGGCGACTTATTCTATATAAAGGTGCCTCATCTATGTAAACATGCATAACCCAAATCTTCCAACAGCTTGGTCCAAGAGGTATTCCATCAACAGAATCTGTTGGGATTTTTGGAGTCAATTTCTCCAATACTAACAACGTCTTCAGAACCATTCCAATGCAAAATGTCACATGCCTTTTGTTCTATGAATGTTAGAGGTTGAACCTGATCCGAAGGCATGTTATCAGTAGGCATATTTGAAGAGTCCTTTGTTCTTCCATGCTACCATAAAAGGCTGAATATTAGAACACAATCTAAAAAGGGATATGAAGTTAGAAAATAAAATGACAAACATGCCAAATGGCTATATTAACATTGGCCTGTACCATTGAATCCTTCAACTCTTGAAGGTCTACTTGAAGAATCTCTTGAAGCCTTTTCTCCTCAGGTCCAGAAACTTTTACAATTGCATCATATTCTAGAGAGCATTCATTTTGAGTTGTTTGAGCATGTTGATCTTGAATCAAATTCTAAAATTTAGTAAACAAATTACACATTTAACGTCAAAAAAACAAAATACAAGGCTGTCCAATATTTCACATAAAAATAATTTGTATGAAGCATCGTACATTGTTGACCACGTTCTCTCTAGTTTCATGATTTAGCGTTTCACCATTTTTTTTTCACATGACCTTCAATCCAAACATCGACTCTTGTACTAGAATCAGGATTACTACTTTTTAATTTCTGCATTTATGGAAATAAAAATTTAACAACATACTCATACATTATGATTGTCTTAGAATCATTTTGCACTAAGCTTAATATAAAATTCAAGCAACAAAAAAAGAACATATTTTCTGCACTAAGGCTAATATGTGATGTAATTTATAAAAAAAAAGAAAAAAATGAACCTTGATCAAGGCTAGAGTCTATTTATAGTGTCCTTTTTCAAATTTCTCATTGCTTAGTAGTTGACACCATTTCTCTTGCTGTCACCCCTAAGAAACTATTGTATTTCTTAGAATTAGGACCAATCGGCTGCCTAAATTAAAATCAATTTTAAGAGGCCTTCCATCAGGAATATTCAACATCTTTGCCTTCCCTTATCCTTTTTTTTGGCCTTTCATTGGTAGGTGGACTCTCGTCTTGTACCTGAGATGCTTGTGGAGAATCAATACTACCATCATGAATTCTCAATCTAACATTTTCCACCCTAGTTGCTGCATATATAGCAGCCAACAGTTGTTTTTTCCCTCTTTTGCTACCCTGTTTTGAGGACCTTAAGTTTTCATGTACATAGAACAAGTAGGAAATTAAAATAAATCGTAATAAACTTCAATACTAAAATTTTTTAGAACTAATTAAAGTTGTTTTTACTTCACTAAAGTTAGACATAATGTCAATCAAAAGGAATTACCTACCTGCAATACAATAATCTTTGTTAACATGCTTGGATAACATATAATTTTAAGAAGTAACTAAAAAATAGTAGCTTATTTAATACATACATACATGCATATATATATATATATATATATCTATATATTAAACTACTTAAATAGAGAAAGAAAAGTAATGATTTACCTTACTATTTTACATTCTTGTGCCTTTCGAAGTATAGCTACACACAATGAGAAAAGTACAGGAGCAAAGGGAAAAAAACACTAAAACTAAAACTAACAACAATAAAATAATGTTCTACCAAAAGCGGCAAACTAATCAATTGACTTACTCTTTTTAAACTATAATGCCTTCACAATCTAACCGTACATAACTTTCACCATGTTTAATGATATTAAAATCAAGTCTTGTTAAATCTAATGGCATAGAAGGGATGTAAGCATCATCTTCAGAGCTCTGATGATCTTGAAAACTCTTGGTGGCACATTTATTAAAGCATACTAATTTGAGTTGAATACCTGACCATTTGTAGTACATTATATATGCAATAATTAAGAATATATTAAGCAAATACGTGCCATAAGGATTAATGTTTAGATCTGATTTTTTTTTTGCAAATTCTATACGAATAAAAATAGGATTTTTAAAATTTAAAAATCATGTCATAGTCTTAATTAAAGAAGGAATGAAATGAGGAAAAAAATATAGACAATATGCAAGGAAAAATAAGCTAGAAAGCTTAAGAGTCCGTTTGGTTCATAGATTTGAATAAAAAAATTGAATAAAGATTTAAATTTTTGTAAGAGAAAATATTATAGCAAAATGATTCGAACCGTGATTCGAACCACGAATCAAACGGACTCTAATTGTTGCAGAATTTGTTGCAACAAATTGTAACACAGAAATAAAGTTTAAGAAAAATACTATATATAAATATAAAAAATTATATAGTATAAAGATCAAGCAATGTAGAAACTATGCATTATAAGAATAATGTAGTTTGAAAATTATACTATATAAAGTTAAGCAATATAAAAATTTCACTACATAAAGTAATGTAATATAAAAATTAGACCGTATAAAGTTAAGCAATATGTAAATTATATTGTGTGGAGGATATGGATGAGTATGGAATGTTGTGTAAGCTTAAAACAATATAGGAAATACATTGACAATATAGGGAAAAATATTGGCAGTGTAAATTTATATTATGTGAAAAGGTTGTGGGATCCATCATAGGACACCCAAAAGGAATAAATTTTACCACATCTCTCCTTTGATGTGGCCGCATTTTCGCCATTGGTTTAGAGCCAAATTTTCATCATAAATATTTTAAAGTGATGACTAAGATGGTGAGTCACTAAATGAAAAGAATCCCCATGTTTTACTATCTTTTCCATACAACATTTGAAGAAAAAATTTCTTTCTTCCTTTCTAGAACCTACAGCCCCCATGAGCTTCCCTCTCAATTATTTTGCTTAAAAACAAAAAAAAAAAAAAATCCATCTTCCAAGCAAAAAATCGAAGAAAAAGTCAAAACTTTGCCTCTTCAAAGTTGTGGAAAATTCTACACAATTCTAGGGGAGAAATTTGAATTTTGGATGGGTCTTTTAGCAAATATTTTAATTGCAAACTAGTCCCTTCTTTGTCTTTAAATAGCCAAGGGTGATTAAAAGAAAAGTATAGTTTCTTTTCTCTACATTTGCTTTATGAAACTGCCCCTCTAAGCCATGTTTCTCTCAAAGTTATTGATGATTGTAGCTTTCAAATCATTTTTAGAAATAAGAAAGTGTTTTGGAGAAGGATTATGAATGTTTTCAAGGAAACTTAAGGAGTTTTTAAGTCCTAAGAGAGGAGATTTACGCTTTAGAATCCTCTAGGTATATCACATTATATTGAGAAAGTTTATTATTTTAAGTGGTTATATAATAGTAGAAGATGTGTTATAGATTATGGTATGTAAAGAAAATTATATGGCATAATTGCTTTATGCATTATGTGTTTAAGGATATACCTAAAAGGCTGAAAACAAATCTACATATGTAAGAAAAACAAATCTATCGTAGATTCTAGTTGCAACAAAACCTAGAATAATTTTCAAGAATTTATTATGGACTATGTCATGTAAAAGATACTATATGACATAATTGTTTTATGAGTTAAATATTGATGTTATCCTTAATAGATTAAAATTAAATCAAAATAAGAAGAAGTAAGCTTAGTAAGCTAAATCTGTTGTAGTTTTTCTCATGATAAAGTTAGAACAAATTTTAGAGATTTGTGTTGTTCAGACACTTAAAGGAAAAATTGACTTTTGAGCTTAACATAAGTTTTATTGAAAACATTGAGATAAATAACTTTCGTAAAGAAATTTTCCTCGAATTCTAATAAAAATAAGTCGAAAAAGCACGGTTTCAATTTTGTCCATTTTAAAATTGGCCAAAAGTCTTTCAAGATGTTGGATTTCAAAAATTTAGAACACAAAATTGTAGATCTCATTGAAACTGTTAAGGTTTGTGAAATGAGATCTTTGTCAATTTTACATTAGAATTTGACTTATGAATTTTATTAGATTTAATTACCGAATTTTCAAAACGATTTAAAAACAGGCCTTGACCTTTTTGAATTAGTTTAAAGCTTTTTAACGAGAAATGCCTTGCATTATGTTGAGTGTAAAGTCGTATGATGAGACATGATATCCGAGCATCGCTTTACCTAGGGCCGGCAATTTTGGACACGCACGATGATATGATACAAAAACGACACGAGATAAACGGGTTTGGACCGCATGTTTATTAATTGTGCCATAAATGGGTTAGCACGAATAACATGAAAATAAACGGGCTTGATTCGTACTAACACGCTAAACACGCCTTAACATGTTTAATTAAATGGGTCGTAAACATGTTGACATGACATAACACGACCCGCCCATTTATAACACATTTAAACTTAAAAATAAAAATATTTGAAATATTTATAGTAGGATAGCATTAATTAGATATTGTGTTTTTGTTAATTTTCTTTATTGGCTTTTTTTTTTAATTTTTTTAAATTTTAGTTAATTGGGTCATAAACGTGTCATATGCGTGTTGTTATTGTGTCAACCCGTCACGACACATTTAATAATCGTGTTAATCATGTCGTGCCATGTTACACGTGCCATAGGCTTGTCGTGTTTGTGTTTGCATTTCTGGCACATTTATTAATCGTGTTGTGTTCGTGTTCGGGCTAAACGTGTCGACACGAACTCAACACGAACACGATTATTGCCACCTTTAGCTCCACCATTTGAGACCACCACTTCAGAGCGGGAGTAATTGGTTGATTTAAAGTCATCACAGCTCGTTGGTGTCAAAGTCATTTTCCTCGAGATCAACATCGATGAACATCGCATTGAATTTGAAGACAAAGTAGAAGATGAAGTAGTTACCCTACACTGCTAGATCTCACTGTCGTAATCATGGGTTAATCATCTTGTCACGATCACTCTTGCCTGGAAAGCGATGATGGAGGAGATGGAATCCAATTTGGACTCCGACGACTACCCACAAAATCCATCATCACAGTGCCTCAACCACCATCTTGCAATGAGTTTTGGCGTCATAATGCCTCCATCCCTATGGGTTTCAGCATTGCAGCCTCCAATCATTCCTCCAATTTGTTTCGAGTGTTTTTTTGTTTTATAATGTCCTGTTTGGTAAATTGCTATTCTGATTTTGTTTTTGGTCCAAGAATTTGATTTCCAAGCTCTATGGTGAAAAATTTGTCTTCTTGTGGTGCGATGATGGGCATTGAATGAAAAAATAATGGCTTTGTCCTTGTTTGATTCTGGTTTTGTTTTGTTTTGTTTTTGTTTTTGTTTTTTTTTTTGTTTTTGTTTAAGCAAGTTGGATTTGAACATTTGGAGTGTGTTTGGAAATAAACTTGAAACTTAAACACTGTAGCTATGAGAGCTTTACGCTATAGTAAGCTTTGCTTTTCACTATAGTATATGAAAGCTTTACATTGTAGTAGGTTAGAACTTACAGTTCCAACTAACTTGCTAAATTAAGCCTTGAGTGTTTGTAATTGAAATGTATCAAAATTTGAAAATGCCATTAATGCCCTCATAAACAGAAACGTGAAAATCACGTAACAAAAAACCATCCAAATTTTAACAAATATGAGAAAAAGACTAAGATGCAACAGATTTATGAATTTATTATTGTCAAAATTTATAATGTAGAGACTAATTTACCAAACACGTAAAATTTAAGGGTCTCGTGCACAAAAAAAAAAAAAGCTGTGGAAAATGGAAGCCCGAATCCAAAATACGCGTTACACGAGGCAACGCAAAAACGTTTTTACCGGTTTGCACTTTGCCCAATAGCTTAACGAATTCAAATCCTGAAACTTCCAGACAATAGCACTTGCGCGTCACAGAGTCCACCATCCAGGGCCAAAAAAAAAAAAAAAAAAAAAAAAAAAAAAAAAAAAAAAAAAAAAAAAAAAAAAAAAAAAAAAAAAAAAAAAAAAAAAAAAAAAAAAAAAAAAAAAAAAAAAAAAAAAAAAAAAAAAAAAAAAAAAAAAAAAAAAAAAAAAAAAAAA